>CABHPQ010158464.1:0-47806 GCA_902168405.1 Peromyscus aztecus | reverse complement strand
GCCTTATATACCTTTCTGCTTTCTACCACCACTCCCTGGGATTAAAGGCTTGCTTTCTGGGATTAAAGGCGTGGGTCACCATGCTTGGGTGTATCCTTGAACACATGGATTTCTACCTCTGGAATGCTAGGATTAAAGGCGTATGCTACCACTGCCTATCCTCATGTTTAATATTGTGGCTGTTCTGTCTCTGACCCCAGATAAGTTTATTAAAGTACACAATATTTTGGGGAACACAATACCACCACATTTTAGTGTGTGTTTCTTGCTTGATATTGTTCACATTGGTTGTAGTTCCATCTTATCTAGGTCATTATCCCTCATTACTCCTGGACAATATTTGATAACCATTCCTTTGTATATAGTCTTGTATTAGGTTAGAACCTTCTTATTTAGACAAAAGGGGGAGATGTAGTGGGTAGCAATTCTAGCTTTAATCTGGAAGTTCCAACCCCCATTGAGGCTTCGGTAACTGTCACTCCTACAAGGCAGGGCCGAAAGAGGACCCTGAAGACCCGAGATCCGGATGGGCTGGCTCTCTTGGTTCCTGGACCCTGGACACTGGAGGTAGACCAAGAAGAGTTCTCCAGAGAACACCACCAGACTGTCCTACACCTTTCCCAGACCCTGTAACCTATCCCTTCACTTGTAAGTTACCCCACAAAATAAACCTCCCTTTTAACTATGTGGAGTGGCCTTAATAATTTCATCAATAGTTGAGCAATGATTATGTACTAGGTATATGGAGGTAGGCATACCCCAACAGCACAGTGAGACAGGTAGGTATCCTCATTCCCTTTTAGAGGCAAGGAAACCAGGAATTTGAGGCTGCAGAGACAGGCTTCATTCAACATGGTGATGGAGTTGACTACTTAACTCCCATGTATGACTGGGATCACACCCCAATGTCAGTTTTTTTCTTAACTGCTTAGTTTCATGTGAAAAGAGTCTTGTCACCCTTATAGCTTAATCATAGGTTTGTATAGGGTTCTCGACAGGCCATTTCAAATAAATGACTCTGCATTGATGTTTTGGTGAAGACCCAACAACAGACATGAGGAATGATATGTTTTTTTTTCCCAAACAGCAGCAGTGGGCAGTAGAGATGGACATCCCACCCATGTCTGTTGCTGCTAGTATTTATGCAGAACCCGACACAGCCAGGGCTCAGCCTGCAAGGCCCACACCAGGTATGAAGTGTAAGAGCCCATAATACCATGAGCATTCATCTTCATGCTAATTAATTAGTTTTGGCTAATGAGACATTGTCTGGGACCAACTTGCTGTTAGGTTTGCACACTGTGTCTTCCACAGTCCTATATGATGCCATGCTTGGGGACTTCTGAGGCAGATGCTATTAGTCCTGTTGTGTAGATGAGGAAACAAAGAACCAGAAAGTTAAGCCAAATGTCAAGAATTAATTAATAGCACATCAGAGGCCCCTTTGTGCATTCTGCAGCTTTTCCAAAGGCCTGGCTCTGCAAAGCAGTACACTGACTGTGGGCCCAGAGAGGGGACTCCAGCACTCCCCCTCCTCCCTGGAGCGAGGAAGATAAGTGTTAGAGGAGGAAAAAATGGGACCAGAAGCTATTGAGATTCTTAATGTGCAATCCTGTACAAAAATGATTATCTTAAGATTCTAAGCCAAGCATGGCACCTTCTGCTTGCCCATGTATAGAGGAAAATGCAGTATTGAAAGCATATACGGTGTTACTGCTGTACAAAGGCAGGAGCTTGGAGTGATTGTGCTGTGAAATTTACCTGGCAGCTCTGCGGTGAAATTGCAGCTAATTAATTTTGCCTGACTGTATGGAACCCTCTTCCTTTCTAATCCTCTCCCTGCTCTTTGCCAGATGAGTGAGGGGGCTGTGGATGGAAATGACATCTGTTACTTTTGAAGTAGCTTCTATGTGTGGCTGCTTGGCATTTACCCCACAGCCCACCCCAGGTTTCCAAGCATAGGCATTTGCTTCATATGCGGCCTGGGTGGAAAGCAAGCTGGAGGCTCATGAGGGGGTTTCATTCACTTCTAGCAAAACTGCAGAGAACTGAAAATAAAGTGTCTGCAGGAGGAAGGATATGGGGATGTTAAGAGTCTGGCTGTGCAGCTTTGATGGAGAAATTTGGGGACTTTCCTTAGAACTGGAAAGGTTTTTAGAAGCTGTCTATTCTGTTTTATTTTCAGGCTTTCTTATGAAATGAGGCAATATTTTTTTTTTGAACTTTAACTTTCTATTAATTCTTTGTGAATTTTATATCATGCACCCCAATCCCACTCATCTCCCCGTCCCCTAGTTTCTGCCCTCTACCCTTGCAGCCCCCCCCTCCCAAAACAAAACATAATTTAAAAGTAAAACAAAAACAAAAGCAAACAAACAAACAAAATGAATGGAAACTGCAGTGTGGCCCAGTATTCACACATTATTCACTTTAGTCCATGCATCTTTACTTGTAAGTATTCATTGTAATGAGTCATTGTGTAAGGGTCTGAGAATGGCCAAAGGAAGATTCCAGACTCAAATAGTATGTAAAAACCAAGAGCATATATTCTGCAGAAACAACCAGCATCCAGGGTTGAACACTTTTACAAAATGGAGCACGTAGGCTTCTTCTAAGCACAGCTAGAGGAAACTCCAGGAACTTAGGTCATCCCAAACATGACTGGCTAAGCAAGCAGTGGCTACACTAGTATACTTTTGATTGACTGAGGTTAGTTTTACCATCTTTGGATATAATGGGGCAAGTCTGGGCAAGTTTGGATGAGTCCGGACATATTTTGAGCAGGGGGTAGGGTGGGAGTGAGGGTGGCTGCAGGAACTGTCCTTATTTGGCCATTGCCTTGAAATACTGTAGGGGGTTGGCTCAGGCCTCATATGTGTTCTCTCCCTCATCTCTGCTGTCAGGGGTGTTGTTTGCTGTGGGATGTTCTGTATGCTCTGAATGTGTTGCTCTAATTGGTTAATAAATAAAGTGCTGATTGGCCAGTAGCCAGGCAGGAAGTACAGGCAGGACAAAGAGAGAAGAGAATTCTGGGACGTGGAAAGCTGAATCAGGAGCCGCTGCCAGCTGCTGCCATGAGAAGATGTAAAGTACCAGTAAGCCACAAGCCACGTGGCAACTTACAGACTAGTAGAAATGGGCTAATTTAAGAAATAAGAACAGCTAGTAAGAAGCCTGAGCCATTAGGTCATATAGTTTGCAGATAATATAAGTCTCTGTGTGTTTACTTGGGTCCAAGTGGCCAGCTGCAGGGCTGCAGGAGCTGAACAGAACCAGGAAAACTTTAACTACAGTTGTTGATTAATAACCCTTTGTTTAAAAAACTGGAACTTAGACCTGGTTTGAAAAATGGAGGAAATTTTAGATCCCTCAACTGGTTTGGTTCAAGGCCTCTGGCTTCTGCTACACCCTCAATACTGGGCCCTCACTGGGACTCCTCTTGGATATCCTGTTGTTGCCTTGTGTCATGGAGAGCCTGTGGTTTTGGATCTGCAGGACTGGCCCCTTCACATGCGCCAGCAGATCATAGATGAGGTGGGTGTTGGGGTGGGCTACCTCATAGTCTGAGTTCTAGGAACTGAACTCAGGACCTTTGGAAGAGCAGCCAGTACTCTTAACCACTGAGTCATCTCTCCAACTTAGCAATATTTTATTCAGTTTAGACAGAGCCTGGCAGCCTAACCTAGAAGAGGGAGCTTAGGCAAGGACCCAAGGGGCTATTGCCCAGTTCTTGTTAAGAACTCAGAGCTGACTACTAAGAATGAACTGTGTCTATAGGGAGGCAGCATAGCATCCAGTCCAAGCTGTCTAGATTCAGAAGATCCACACCAGATGCTCTGACTCATGAAGGAGTTCCTTTTAGCCAAATGCTGGGATCTAAACTTTAATTGTTGCTTGAACTTGGGTTGTAAGGCTTTCATGGCAAACACCTATATCCATTGAGTCATCTCTTTGGTCCTAAACCTATGATATTGGTACAACAGGGAATACGTCTTCAATCTTTGATTTGGGCACCTGGTACAGGCTTTTAGAACCCTTTGCATTCCATAAATAATTTGGGTGAAAGAAATATTTAATATAAGCCCCAATCAAACACCCCTAATGCTAATGCGATAACAAACAAGACCAAAGATTTATTCAATTGTACCTGACGGGCTAAGAATTCCATCAGACCCCTAGACAATGGTTCTGGGAGAGCTTTCAGGTTGGTGAACACATTGAGAAGCTGGGGGAGTAGTAGAAGCATCTGGAGAAGGTATGTGAGTTCTGCAACCATTCTCTTTTACCTTGCCCATGTATCTCTTCTATTCAGTTGCTCCTTAATATTGTCCTTTTCAATTAAAAAAACTGTGTGTATGTGTGTGTGTGTGTGTGTACATATGTAGGTGTGCAATGCGGATATATGTGTGTATGAGTGGAGGCACAAACATGTCAGACTACACATGTGGAAATCAGAGCAAACTCAAGTCTCAGTCCTTGCCTTCCACTTCATTTGAGACAATCTTTTGTTGCTCCTGCCTACACATTCTAAGTTATCTGGCCAATGAGCTTATGCTAGGTTAGCTGGTCCATGAGTTTCCAGGGATTTTCCTGTCACCAATTCTCATCTGGCTATAGGACTGCTGGGGTCACATGTCTGTGCTGACATATTTGGCTTTATGGGGTTCTGGAGATCTGATCATGCTTTACCCACAGAGCCATCTGCTCATGCCAAAAAGTTGTATCCTTTATAATAAACTGGTAATATTGAACACATAGTTATTCTGAGTTCTGTGAACCATTCCAAGAAATTATGGAGCCTAAGGAGGAGGTAATGGGAACCCCACCCAAAACTTTGTAGCTCACCTGTCAGATTACAAGTGGCCTAAGATTCTGAGGAGTATCAGAAGCTAGGATGGTCTTGTGGGGCTGGACCCCTGTCTCAATCTGTAAAATCTGTGCTAATTTAGGAATTAAATTGTAGTATAATCAGTTAGTATACAGAGAATTATAGAATTGAATGATATGAGAAAAACCACAAAATCTCTCACCTATAATCAATCAATCAATCAATCAACCAATCAATACACCAAACAATGAACCCTAGACAACAACTATTCATCTACTTGCTGTTAGAAGTATTTTTTAGATAGGAAGTATTCATATAAGTTTCACCTATTTTCCTCATCTTAAAGTGTTATACGTATGGATACATATTTAACACAATTGATGACCCAGTATCTATGTGTTAGCTGATGTCCACAGTACGTTCCATCTTCCTTAGTCTTACTGAAAAGAACCCTTTGACTTCCAGAATTTCACCTGGCATGCTGATCATATTAGTCACTCTGCAACTTAGGCTGCTCTTTCCCACCTGTAACAGTCCCTCAGATCCATGGAGGAATGCAATGTGGTCAGATGCAAGGTTTGGACCGTTCTAGGACCTGAGTGCTGTAGGATGAGTGTCTTCACAGAGATGAGATGGACCTGAGGGTGGAAGGATGACAGGTGAGCTTGCCTGTGTCTGAGCTGAGATCCTTTACCCGAGGAGTTGGAGTCTGAGTGGGGGTACTGGATGCTCACTGTTTCAAAGCTATGTTTTCTTCCTGCCAAGAGTTGTCCTTTTATTTAGATTTTCAAATTTACTTACATATGGTGGCTGTATTTAATATCTTTTCTCCTGTATTATGTCTACAGATATTCTCTAGTCCATTCAGTAGTTAGCTTATTTTATATTTTTGTCTTTATCACCCCGTTCAGAAAGAAACAACTTTCTTGTTAAGTTTTTCAAACAGCTGGTTTTTATTTTTGTAGAATGTCAAATTTTAAAACATTGGTTTTTATTTATTTTTGCCACTGATAATAGTATTTCTTTTTTCTTTGTCCTATTATAATTGTCAAAACTTCTTTTTGTTTATAATATTTTCCAATTTATGGTTTTATAATTTCACACATGAATACAATGTATATTGATCATAAGCACTCCAAGCTGTCCCCCGTCCCCTCCCCTTTGACCTCCCCAAGCGTATCCCTTTCCCACCTTCATGTCCTCTTCTTTAAAAATAGACCAAATCTTATTGAATCCAATTCATGTTGTTCACATGTATATGGGTATAGGGTCATTTACCATAGTCTGAGCAACCTATCAGTGGCCATATCCCTAAAGAAAAAATGATTTCCTGCCACCACAGTGGCCATCAACTGCCTGTACATCCTCAGGTAGGGGTGAGTCCTCATGAGCGCCTTCCCAGTCCATACTGAAATTATTGACTGGTTGCATCTTGTGCAGGTAACCTCAGCTGCTGCATCAGCCATATCATGTTCTGAAGTCAGCATTTTACACCACTCTTCCCGATCCTCTTGCTCCTGCCGTCTCTCTGTCACCACTCTGAGATGTTCCCTGGGCCTTGGGAGGCATAGAGTTAATATAGATGTCTCATTTAGGGCTGCGCACTCAACAGTCATCTATTCTCAGCCATGAATCTCTATATTAGCCACTGCCCACTGTAAAAAGAAGCCACTGTAAAAAAAGTTGAAAGCAGCACTAATTTATGAGTGTAAACACAAATATTTAAAGATAGTTTGACAACATGTTCATTTAGCTAGACAGCAGTAGTAGAGTACCCTTGGAGTCCAAGGTCTCCTGAGCCATGGAATTTTAACCAAGTTTACAGTATAGGCTTAAATTTCCTATTGTGGACAGGTCCTCAGATCCAAGCATAAAATAAAGTAGTTGGTGATCTCCATAACTGTCATGCCACCGTTGTACCAGTGAGAGCATCTTACCTAGCAGGTTGATATTGTAGTATGCTGGGTCAACCCCTGGCATAGTGAAGACCATTGATGAATTTTAACTTTCCACTCGACTGCATGGCATCTTGTAGTAGGGTGCCATTCTGCCATCTAAGCAGTAGGGAAGAAGTTTACAGGTTGGTTCAACTTGATTTCTCTAGGTTCTGTAATGAAAGTGTTACTATAACTTCTTGAATTGAATGTTTGTGTGTAATACTATA
This sequence comes from Peromyscus aztecus, assembly GCA_902168405.1. NCBI lineage: Eukaryota > Metazoa > Chordata > Mammalia > Rodentia > Cricetidae > Peromyscus > Peromyscus aztecus. The sequence goes on along the minus strand of CABHPQ010158464.1, from coordinate 40,814 downwards.
TTTTAATAAATGTACAGAGGACTGAACTGTCTTAACTTTTTCCATAAAAATCTTGAAATGAAGTATTTTTATTGTTATTGAGTTTTAAGTACAAATTTTATCTCTGGTTTTGTTAGACCAAATTTTAGTAGTGTATGACCTTGTTTCACAATTCATTTGATTTCAAAACTAACTTTTTGCTGTTAAATTCTAATGTCATATATTATGGGAAGACAATATATACTCTGTGATCATGAGTGCTTAGAATTTATTGACATTTTAAAGTGGCCTATCTTCTGATTTATGTTTAATATTTAATTAAAATACATACTCTATAATTGCTGGACACAGAATCCTCTGTATTCAATAACTCAGTCACTTAGATATCTTATGATTTATTGCTTAGTACCTGAGAGAGTATTAAGGCCTCAAATATGAGTTGATTCACTATTTTTCTGAAGTTAGTCGTTGCTTTATACATTTTGAAATTAAAATGTAATATCATAAATATTCATGATTATGTTTTCCTACTTTGCTATTTGTTTTGATCAATATGTTATCTTTCTCTTTGTGTTTTGAATTTCATTTTGTCAAATATTGTTCTTGTAGCTTTCTTTTGCTTCCTATTCACCTGGATATCTTTTAAATAGATGTTCTCTCTGTTCTTTGGTTTCAAGTTTGAATGTATCAGATAACTGCTAGTAGATATTCATTTGTTTACTATAGTGTGAGAGTTTCACTTTTAACTGTAAGTTTAACACACTTGGATTCTTTTTGTTATTGTCATTAAATTAGAACTTATTTCTGTCACTGTAATGTTTTCCATTTGTTGTATTATTTCCTATTTTTACCATTTCCTCCTTATGTGCTGTTGTGACTTTGTGGTTTCCTTCTCTCTTCTGACAGCATTGGCTTTTATTTCTAGAGTGTGAAGTAAGGGTTGTGGTAGTGTGTATACTTGTATTTGACTATATTGAGAATGCATCCAGTGCTTCTACATTACATAGGATGTGTGCCATGAATTGTACATGATTTCCACTCTCATAGCTAAGTGGAATTCACTTGTGACCTCCACACTGGACCTCATTGCATGAGGCATTTAGTAGTCATTTTATTTCATGCTTTCTAAGCTTCTTAGTGTAGCTGGAATTCCTTTGAATGAGCACACCATCAGCATATGCAGGCATGCATTTTCTTTTTAAAAATATTTATTTTTTATTGGCACATTGTGTGTGTGTGTGCACACACACGCGTGCGCATGTACATACGTGCATGTCTGTGTGCATTTGCATAAACAGGTTGGTGGCTGTTTAGGACAGAAGAGGGTGTTGGATACTGTGGAGCTGGAGTTACAGGTGGTTGTGAGACATTTAATGTAGCTGCTGAGAACAGAAATGGGGTCCAGTAAGTGCTCTTAATTTTGAACCATCTCTCCAGCCCCACATTTTCTTTTATAAGGAAGAGTGATTTATTTATATCATCACTTTGTTATAATACTGGCAATGTACTTAATATTAAGCACTATGTCAGATACAGACAGTTTACTGGGACACATTGCTACCTGGGATGAAGATTCCATTTCCTGTTTTATTTTGCAGATGGGTAAGTCATATGCAGTGGTTTGAAAGATAATGTCCCACTAGAGTCTCAGCCATTTGAATGAATGGTCCCTACTTGGTGGCACTGTTTGGAATTTGAAGGTGTGGCCTTGCTGGAATAAGTATGTCACTAGAGTGGGCTTTAGAAGTTTAAAAACTCACGAACATTTCGAGTTTGTTCTTTCTTTTTCCTGCTTGCAGTTGGAGATGTACACTCCGAGCTTAGTGTCTCAGTTGCCATTGTGGACTCTAACTCCATAAGCCCAAATAGACTCTTTATTCTGTAAGTTGCCTTGGTCACGGAGTTTTATTACAGCAATAAGAAAGTAACTAATACACTGTGTGACTATATTCCAGGTGACAGGATCCAGTGGTTTTGATACATAGTATCTTCAGGGATGCTTGCCTCTTTTAGCTCTCTACTTCCTCATTGCTGTAATAGGGATGTGCTGGAGATTTTTCCCCTAGGAATAGTGATGGACCATGATGCTAGCATCTGCAGATGCTAGCCCAGTCTGCTGACCAGCTGACCTTCAGATTTTGAAACAAGGAAATACAGGTCTTTACCTGGCCTGAGCCACTATCATTTTGTGTCACTGTTAGTTTTAGCTGAACCTAATTCCTCCTTCCCCACTTTCCTCCCTTCAAACCGCCTATATAACTACTCACCTTGCTTGCTTTCATATTTATGTCATTTTTCTTTAATTGTTGTTATATGTTTGTATATGTTTATATCTATGTATTCCTAAATACATATATAAAAAACCTGCTCAGTCTGTATGATGCTATACAATAAAACAAAATCTTATAATAAACTAAAAGGGAATTAATGAAGTTAATTTTCATGAAAGTTTCCTGCAATCAGTAAGTTTAGCAGAATTCTGCTCACTTCACAGAGTGGGCTGCATTTTTAGAAAGGAGGGAAAGCCTCTGTCTTGAGCAGCTTTGTGAGAGGCCAGCTGTTGAGTAAGTCTGAAAAATGTGACATCATCCCGAGAAAGGGCCACGGCAAGTGTTCCAACCCCAGGCTTCCCTGGAAGAGTTTGAGTGGAGCAGAGTGTTTCTGAGTACATGATTGGAACTCTCCTAGGTAGGCATTGGAAGGAACATGGTGGGCATGGAAGAAGAACAGCATTCTGCGAAGAATATGGGCATTAACCCTGCATGGCCTACCCATGTGCCAAGCTGCAGCTCTGTGAGGGTCAACACAGCAGAAAATGCCCAAAGTCTGAGTGTAGTCCTGGGTAGGACAGACTGAAGGCAGCAGGCGGGAAATAGGAAGTACTATGTTTTCGGGGGTTTAAGTTTCCTAAAGGGCAATGAAGTTATCAGCAGGGAAGGAAAAGTGGACTGTTCCGGGAAATTGTAGCCAGGCAGACTGGTTAGGAAGCAACTGCAGTCACCATATGAGAGAAGACAAGAGCTGGAATCAGCAGCCACAAGCTCAGGACAGAGAGAAAGGGGTGTGTCTGAGATAAGGAGACAAGACTGGCAGCACTTGGCTGCCTGCTGATTGGATATGGGATTTCAGGCTGACTCTCTGTTGGAGTGGGCCAAGGAATAAATGATGAGGCCTCAAACCAGTACAGAGTATTGGCTACTCCACGTAGTTAAAAGGAAGATTTATTTAGTGGGTAACTTACAAATGAAGGGATAGGTAGGTGGCAGGTTCTGGAAAAGATCCAGCGCAGTCCGGCGGTGTTCCCTGGAGAACTCTCCTCGGTCTACCTCTCACGTCCAGGTCCAGGAAACAAGAGAGCACCACGCATCCCGATCTCAGGTCTTCAGGTCCTCCCTTGGCCCTGCCTTGTAGGTGTGATAGTTACAGAAGCCTCAATGGGGGTTGGAACTTCCACACCAAAGCTGGAATGGCTACCCACTACAACAGAGCACCCGGGGAGAGGAAAAAAAGTTCAATTTTAAAAGAGGACAATGCCTTTCCAAAGCCCTTCTCATCTTTCAGGTTTGCCTTTTTTTTTTTTTTTTTTAAATAAGGTGCTGCTTGAAACTAGCCATAGCACACCCACTACCCTTGTGGGGCATAAGAGCAGCCCACCTCACATATGTGGTGTTAAGGAAGAAGGTTTTTGGCAATATAAGAAGGCCCAGGTTAGAGCAGGAGGAAGGAGAGGCAGCTGAGCTGGAGAAGGCCTTGGAGCTGGGCCTCCTCCTTGTGCGGGTCCTTTGCAGATTTTTTCCAGGATAAGTATGGCTGTATCAGTGGGCAGACTGGAAGAATCCCTGCTGTCTGGAAAGCCAGTGGACAGACTGAAAGAGCTCATGCAGGAGAGGACCTTTTGTCAGCCAGCTGGACTTGGGACTTGCCAATTAGGCTAGCCTGACTCGTGAGTCCCAGGGATTCACTTGCTGTTCCCTCCTCAGCACTGGGATTACAAGTGTATACACCCTGTTTAGCTTTATATGTGGGTACTGGAGATTTAATTCAGATCACCTTGAATGTACAGCAAGTACTTTCCCTACTGAGCTATCTCCACAGCCCCAAGACCTGCTTTTCTGATGTCCACGCTGAGACACATCCAAGGTGTGTTGGAACAAATCAGGGGAAAAGGAAGCAGAACCTCAACTCATTCCAGAGTTTACAGCTTAGTGGTTGAGTGTGGAGACACATACACACCTAAGATGGGGTTGGGAAGAAATGAACAGGATGAGAGATGGTCAGCACAGGCAGCACGTTCAAAGGAGGAGCAGCACCTGGCCAAAGGCATCAAAGCAGGCTGAGCTTTGATCTGAATATGGTGGGCTGGGCAGGATCTGAAGCTTAGAGTCATTTAGACACCAGCTCTGAATCCACAAAGAGGCTAACCCAACTGTCCCCCCCCCCCCCATATGTTTATGCTGGCCTCTCAACTGTGGCTATGTGGGGATATGAGGGACATTGCTGTAAGGGCCTTTACTTCTTATCCCTCTACTCAGGTATTAGAGATGCACCCTAGGACCCTCGCTTTGGGCTCTCATTACAGAATCTTTGTGTCTAGCTGCTGGTGGTCTAGCTTCCCCAGAGGCACCAAATAATCTCCCAGAAGCATGACTGTATTTAGGTCACACCCCGCTCAAAAACATTCAGTTACCCTGAGTCACTTCTGCAAAGCTTTTCAAACAGCCCGGTAATGGGAATCTCTGGTATATCTGCCCCGTCCTCCAAATTCCAAACCATCCTATCTAGGCTAGGTTCCAGCACTCACTATCTTTAATAGGCACTCCAGGTAGTTGTCAAACTTAAGCAAATTAGAGAAACAGTAGTCTCTCAGAATAAATGCTAAAATTATAAACCTGAGATCCTGGAGAATTCAATGAAGTCATCTCCAGAGGAGGACAAGAGGAAAATGGATGTTCAGGGAGAGGCAGAGCTGCAAGAAAGGGAGATGAGTTCAGGTCACCCTATGGTTTGAATACGATTAGTACTCTCCAAAAACTCATGCTAAATTTAATTGCTAATGTAATGGTGTTGAGAAGTGTTGGGGTCATTAAGAGTTGGCTGTGTCAAGGGAGATCTATGTATCCTAGTGAATGAATTAATATTGATGCTGTTATTGTGGGAGTGGGTTGCTTCTTTTCTCATTCTTTTTCCTTGCTTTTGGTTCATTGAGACAGGGTCTGGTATAGGCCAGGCTAGACTGGAATTCTTGTATGGCTGAGGCTGGCCTTGAACTCTTGATCCTCCTATCTCTACTTGCAAGATTATGGATATGGATATATGTCACTGTACTCATCTCTGGGGTGGGTTGGTCTGTAATGGAGTAGGTTCTGGCTGACTTCATGATCCTGAGAATGAATTGTTATATAGGGAGTTTGTCCCTAATACATTCTTTCTCGCATATGCAGTAACTTCCCTTTTTACCCTTTTTGTCAAGTGTGAAACAGTACAAGGTCTTCACCAGAAATCAAGATGTCTGGGCAGTATACATTAACTTCCCCATCTCTGTTCTGCAGCCATGAGCCAAAAGAATCCATTGATAAAGAAACCAGAAGGTAAACCAGGATGCCAAATTTTTAGTTTTCTTTTGAGATCAGGTCTCACTATGTAGTCCAGGTTGGCCTTGAACTCTCAATGCTCCTGCCTCAGCATCCTTTGTGTAAGGATCATAGGTATACTCCACTACAAATATACCTGAGTAGAGGGATAAGAAGTAAAACTAAACAAATATACCTTCTATATTTGTATGTTATGATTAAAAATATACAGTCAGCAACATGCTACTGAGGACTCATAATTAACATTGGATCACAAAAGGTGGTCACAGGCTCATAGGCTGACAAGCATACTGCCACCTCCTTTGACCTTGACTCCTAGAGGGTAGCTCAGTTCCCACACCCTTCCCCATTTTCCCTCTTCTCCCTTCACTCTGAACATTAGCAAAGGGAATTTACAGTCACCCAGATTGTAGAGCAACTTGCTCTTGTTCAATCATATCCCTGCTGCTTGAGTTTCATTTAGATCCAACTCAGCACGACCTCTGCTGTCTCCTACCTCCACCTTGATATTGTGAAAAGATGAGCTCGGGGCTTAACAAAGCAGCCTTCCAATTTAAAGACTTTGGGTGTTTGAAATGTGCTTTTGCTCTTGCTATCGAAGCCAGCTCTACCTTCTACAATGACCCATGAACTCTGTTCCCTTTTCCACATTGTTGATTTTTTTTAGCTAGCAAAGTTGTATGTATATACAGCTATAATGTACGTTTAATCTCCTCTTCTATAAGCAAATTTTCTCTTGGGCTTCTAAAAACAATTTCTCATGTTATTTTGAGTCAGCTGCTGTGGTTTGCTTTTCTTTGCATATGCTCTGGCTTATCAATTTTCTTCTTAAAGTGAATGCAGCTCTCCATACAGGGCCTGATAAGGAGAGAGGAACATCTCTCTTATTTTGGCACAGAAAGTTTGTTAAGCTTAATGTGTATGTCTTTGCACATGTGCAACAGATATCTATCTTATTAATCAGCCAGTGACTCCTATCTTCATCCATTTTAGACTTCTATAACAGGATACCATGGACTGGATAATTTATAATTACAGAGTTTATTTGGCTCAAAGTTCTGCAGGTCAGGGATTCCAAGATGGTATCAGTTGGAAAAGGTCTTTTTCTTACATCTGAATGTAGCAGACGGTGTCACATTGCTAGTGAGAGCAAACGAAGGGGCAAACTCATTGTTATAAGGACCCTACTTCTGCAATAGGGACACTAACCTATTTATGAAGAGTCTTCCTGACCCCTCCTCAAGGTTCATCCCTTAAGACTCTTTCAGTAATGTATGTTTCCAATATGTAAACTCTGGGGCGCACAGTCAAAGTCTTTGACTTTATATTGGGAAATGTTGATTTCGTATTGGTTATATCACAGTGCCCTTGACTTAGCTAAAACCCTGACCCTATCACAGGTAATGTTGATCACTTAAGTCTGCCACCTAATATTCTCTGCTTCTATAGTCATATGCAGCCCTTCAGGGGCCACCAGGATGCTGAGCATTGTTTTGAGGTATGAATATTTATTTAAGTGTGGAGTTAGGGCAGAAGGAGAAGTCTGTCTGCCAGATCCTGGTACCAGCCCAGTTGTTAACTCCTCCTGTGGCCTTGGGCTCTACTCTTGAGTCATTGGACCATGGTGTTTTTTTTTTTTTTCTCTGTATAATTCAGGAGACGAGGACTATAGAGGCATCCAAGCAACCTCTGATTTTGACAAGGTCTCATGGCAAGGGCAGAAATGTGTTCAGAAAAATTTCATGTTTTTAACAGGGAGAGTGTAGGGATAGAGATGCTCAGAAGAGAGGATTTTGAGTGAAACCCTGCTTCCCTCAGCAAATTCTAGAAAATGACACAACTCATTCTACCAAAGTCGGTCCAGCATAAAAAAAATCAACAGGTTCTTTTGCCTCTGGGGCAGCCTTTGTTACCTCTATCTCATGCCTGTACCTAAGATTTGGTGGAGAGGTGCCAGTGGGCACAGGTGGGCTGGGACCAGTGTTTCAAGAGTACTGTGTAGCTTTTAATTGTGACAGTAAAGTCATGGGTGAATTCTACTAACTTCTACAGAACAGTTGTGCTCCTGAGACATACCAAGATCCTGCAAGGTAGAACAATGAGGGAGAATGGAATGGTCTAGACTGTAGAGACTAGGAGAATGCATGGGATTGGTTTTCTTGGTCAAACTAGTAAGAAAATCTTCTATCACTTAACCCACAGCAGGGACATTATGTGGGAAAAACAGCACCCTTGATCAAACAAGAGAAAGACAAAGCTGGAAGGTAGAAGCCCAGCAGATCACATTTTACTCTAGAATCTTCTATCTTGAGTTCTAATAGTTCCAAAGAGTACACAAGATCATCGGATGTAAGTCCAAGGATAGGGTCAGACAGGATTGTCCTGCGGTCTAGGCCAGCATGCATGCCATATCCTGTGTGGTGCTGGAAGTGTTAGGTGTATGACCTTGATCTGGTGAACTAGGGGTGGGGGCGAGCTGGACTGAAAACATAGGACTCAGGGAAGGGCCCATATGCTGAGTCTTGGGCAAGTCCCTGACCTGTTCCAAACTCCAGAGGAGTTCCATTCAGTAGCACGTATGAGACCAGTTGGTTGAGCTCTGCAGTATCTGGATGAATAAACATGACTGAGGCTGGAATCTTTATGGCTCCAGTTTCCAGGAGTATCAGGAAATCCTTTGGCCATTTAGAGAACAGACAGTGACTGTGCTGAGGATGTTAATGAACCATGAGGCAACAGGAGGGAGTGCTGCAGGATGAGCTTCAGGAATGCAGGGAGCTCGCTGGACAGGACACTGTTCTGTGTCTCTCCATCTATCCCATAACCCAGCTTCTGTACTTCATCCCCTGTGCAGATCCAGTACCCTGTGAGGTTTGTAAAGGTGCTGTCATTTTACAGTAGGTGAAGGTGGAAGGCGAGTCAAGCAGCATTGCTTGCATTTTGGAAACAACAGAGGAGAAAACCTTGCCATTGTAACAAAGAGGAACTCAAACATCAGGCTGTGAAGCTGGATGGTATCAGTGACTGAACCAGAGAAATGCTTTATAATATTTTGTTGATTCTACACTGTCAAAGCCAAACCAAATATAAAAAAGCCCAGCAATATAAATACCAAATATTCATAAATGACCATGCCATTAAAATGCATTTAAAAGGCTGCATGCAGTGGTGCATGCATGCTTTCAATTCCAGTAATCAAGAGATAGAGGCAGGAGGATTGTGAATTAAAAATCAGCCTGGGCTAGGTAATAAGACCCTGTCATAGAACAAAGAAAAGAGGCTGGCAGTGTAGCCCAGTAGTAGAGCACATATTTTGACCCTGCCCACCAGATAGTTCTAGCGAGTGATTGTGGAGTGGAATCAGGAAAATGGAGTGGGGCGGTCCTGGAAGCACCAGCAGGCAGAAGGAACAATGCCTCCTTTTGGGATGGTTGTCAGTCTCTGCCCTGAAGAGATGCTTGCTGAACATGTTCAGTGGCTCCAGTTGCAGCGATACCAATTCCCAGGTGCCTTCTTGTGTCCAGGCCCTCAACCTGAGAACAGGTGAAATTAAAGCTTGCCTTGTAGATATGACAGCTGAACACTGGACAGTTAGAAGATGTCACTCAGTTGAGCCTACAATGACTCAAAAAGGGAAACCGAGTCTCAGAGCAGGAAGTTAGAGGTCTACTGGATATCACTGAGAGACTGAAGGTCCCCTTTTTCCATCCCATCCAGTGCAACTCCCTAGACATCCCATTTCCCTTAGTTCGTCAGCTACATCTCTACACTTACCGTTCTTTTTCTGAATTTGAGAGTGGTTTCTCAGCTTCTCAGCTGAATGTAATTATCTATGGACTTCTTGTAGGTGGTGGGTAGACTCAGTTCTCCTGTGCCCCTCATCTTTCTTTTAGTCTCCTCAACCACCCAGGTCCTTGCAATTTAATTAAAAATATTGTTCACTGCAGGTCAAGTAGGTTCAATGATTACATTTTCTTTCTTGAACATCTTTTCATTTTCCCAGGATTAAAATGTGCACACTGCCTGTTCATTTGCATGGCTTGGGCTGCACCTGCTATCAATTTCTCCTATCAGACCTGTCAGAACCTTGACTGGTGGGTCTTCCTAAATGGGGAGCTAAATTTTCATCTATGTTTCTTGCACCAGCTCAATTCCTGGGGGGCTTAGTTTTCAGCATTCTGTCTGTGGGGGCACAAATAGAATTACATTTATAGGAGGCATGTGCATCACTGTGCAGGGCCTGGGTTTTCTCCTTACTGTGAGGCAGCCTGGAAGAACCAGGACATCTCTCACATGGGTTCATAAGCCATTCTACTTATGGACATTCTGTTGTGTGACTGCCTCCATTTGCCCTCTTGCTTCTCTCTTCGCTCTGGCTTTTTCCAAGAACCAGCATTTCCTAAACTGGTGGTATAGACTTTGTGTGTATAGACTTCTGCTAGATAGCACATGAGATGCTCTGAAGGCCTCAGGATGCTAGCCATCAGGGTAAGTGCATGGTGGCAAATGCTCTGAATTCTCCTCTATGTGTTACAAGGCACTGTAACACTGGCTGGTCCCCCATTACTCTGAATCATAGAGACATAAACATTACATGGTCAGAAACTAGGTTCTTTCTTTGCATTCATATTCATGCCAATGGTGTCCAAGTCCCCCAAAGAGCAGTTGCAAAAGCTTCCCATAAGGGCAGCATGTGCCTCAGGCCTTTCCTTTGGTGCCTAGTCTTTTGCTGGCATTCCCAAAGCACTAAGCTGGCCCTGCACTCTCCACTACTACCTCTGGTCTCGACATCTCTCTTCCTTTTCACCATTCTTAGCCTCAAGTAATTTTGACTTTGGCTGTCTTTATGTGGCTGGTACCTGCCTGGTGATGTATTGGTTTGAGCTGGGTGCTCCAGCATGGCTGAGATGAGGAGACAGAAGCATACAGAATGCAAACCCATTAATGCTTAGAGGTTAACCTGCCTTCTTGGGAGCAAAAGGGATGTTGCTCACACCTCAGTGCTTCTGAGTGAGACTCTGATGCTGGATTGCAGTTGTGTTCCCTTTGAGCATTTGCAGTTTCATAGACTGGCCTGAGTCCACACACACCTGCCTGTATGATCATGCCTCCCAGTCCTGTTCCTGGGCTACAGTCTCTGCTCTTGAATTAAGCTTGTCTGCCCCTTTGATCACAAACTCCCTGAGCATGAGCCTTGGCTTTCTGTTCCCCAGGGCTTTTCAGAACGTCCAACCCAGCTGCACTCGATCTAAATGGAACATAGTTTTTGACAAGTTTGGAAATGACACAAGTTTTAATGTTGAAATGCTTTTGGATCTGTGATAAATGTGATTCATATTTGTAAAACACTTTACACAAATAAAATTAACATATTGGGACCGTTAGTTCTTCCTTCCCTCCCCACTTCCTCCTTTTGGTTTCTTGTCCCTCTTACTCTGACTCCCTCTCTCCTTCCTCCTGTCCTGCCCTCTCTTTCCCTCCCCTCTGTCTTTCTTCCTTCTCTCTGTCCCCCTCATTCTCTGTCTCTCCCACTTCTCCATGCAGATTCAATGTAACTTTTTCCCAGATACCTGTGACTATCTTGACTATAAATGTTTTTGCATTTCAGATTTATTTTAAATTTGGGGTTACACTACTAAGATATCTTGGGGAATTCCTCTTTGTTTTATATACACTCTATCCATACAATCTGAGGGTCATTTTACACCTTTGTTCTTAGTGTGCCAGAAGGTTAATCACACAGGTCAGGTGACATCAAAGGTCGACTTTTCCGCTTGTGATATTCCGTTTGTCAGGTCCAAAGGAAACTCCATTTCCCCAAATTCCGGTGGATGGCAAAAGCCAGCATTCCTCTAGAAAATATGAAGCTGGGTCCCCTCTACCGAAGGAGCCATTTCCCTTATCACTGGCAGAAGGGACAAGTGACTATCAGTGGTGCCTATTAGCATAACAATGTGCCTGCTGGCCTCTGGGCTCCCTCAGTATCACTTCCTCCCATACTGCAGCCCTAAACTTCTCCAACTCCTGGCCTTCTACTCTCATTTCTCCTTATAACCCTGCTATTTTGGCTACATGCTCTCTTGCTCTTCTCTTTGGCTCCTCCTCTCTCTCTATTCTGCTGCTTCTTCTCTCATGGTCAGGTCCAGTCTGCTGGCCATGTCCAGTATACTAATTTCTCTCTCTGCTCTGGACTCTTCCAGATGCCTCTGGCTATACTTTCACTCATATCTAAATAAAAACCTTCCCCTCAGCCATACCACAGAGAAGTATGCTGTCAGTTTATACACTGTTGATGTCCAAAGTTTCAGATTTTGGAGTGTTTTGTATTTCATATTTTTAGATTATAGATTAGCGAATATATAACCTGTATTTTGGTTCAAATATATGGCCACATACAGGGACTGTCCCAACACACACCCTCAGTGTGGCTTTCTTTTCTAGCCCTGAACCCCATCAGCTTCCCAGGCCTCTGCTCTCCCTGCCTTCAGGGAAGTTGCCATCAAACAGATGGATGGGCACTTCTCAGCTTTAGAGGAAATTCACTCCAGCAGCCTAAGAGCAGTTTGAGAAACAAATGTCTCTGTTGTAAACATCTCACATAGCCATAAAGTGCAGCCTCTCTTTAGAGCCACAGGGAGAGGTGACCTTGCCCTTCAGTGACCCCTGCAGTTGGACCCTGTGGTTTATGAATCGTTTTCTCCACAGGGGGAATTGGTGGCATTGGGTAGTGGGATTAGAGGTCATGTAGAGTCCCAGGCAGGCCATGCTAGGCTGTGCAGTGTGGGATTTCCTTCCACTGGATCTGATACTACTGTGCCCCAGACAGAGCAAGAGAGCACATGTATTGGTTGAGGCTGGCCCTGCTCTTTGGGACTGGGTTTGTACTTAGGAAAATCTTCTCTGCCCCTAGGGGCTGAATCCATCATCTCTCATCAAGCTGGAAGGGGCTATTGAGCTAAGAGGGCACATTCACTTACTTGGATTATCTAACGAAATTCCATAGACAAGGTTGCCCCCAAACAAGTTTATTGTTCCTGAGGTTTTGAGGCTGATAAGTCCAAGACCAAGGGATGCTTTCTCAGTCTGTGGTCTTTCCTTTTGTATCTCTTTAAATAATAAAAACATTTCTTTGTTTTGTAGGGTAGAGGTGGTGGTGGTGGACATGGTGGTGATGGTGGTGGTGGTGGTAATGGTGGTGATGGTGGTGATGGTGGTGATGGTGGTGATGGTGGTAATGGTGGACATGGTGGTGGTGATGGACATGGTGGTGGTGGACATGGCAGTGGTGGTGGTAGTGGTGGTGTGTGTGCACATGCATGCATGTGAACATGCATGTGTTCGTGATTGTAAGGTTGGAGGACACTCTGCAGGAGACTGAACTTGTTGGGTCAGGGGTCTCACAATAATGAGGGACAGACCATTAAAGTTTATTAAACCAGAAAAAATTATATTTATACTAAAAATAAGAGTATTATTCCAGAAAAATAAAAAAATAAAATTATAAAACACCGCAGGGCACGAAAGCTAATCAGCTAGCTGAGACCACAGCCAGTGTTCGAGTTCTGAGGCCGTGGCAGCTGGAGAGGGGTTATGAGCCTCTTTTTATAGAAAAGCGTAAGCATGAGACATAGACAAAGGAATTTTCACAATTTTGAAGTCAAACTTTTAGAGACAAATTGTTTTAGGTTTTTACAATTTTCCATTAACAAGGTTTTGAGGGGTTTTGGCTAAGCAATATTTGTATATCCCTGCAGCCCTTCTTGACTCAGTTAGTTGATGTTTGTCCAAACCTGCAACTTCTCCAGACATAGATAGGTTCCCATAGGAGGGGAATAAGAAAGAATGCAAGGCAGGTTGTCACATAGAACTCATTAAAAGTTAACTTTGGTTTTGGTAGTGAGTGGTAGGGGGTTATTGAAGAATAGCTAACCCCAGGGCTGCAAAAGGCCATCTTTAGTAAAAACAAAACAACAACTAATATTTGGGTTGTTGACAGAGCTGCCTGTAAAACATGGAGGGGCCCAGTTAAAGGTTAATCCTTTTTTTTTCCTAGCCAAGCTGATGGCTGTCAGTTTCCATTCCCTAAGTTTATAATTTTAAATTTCCATATTCCTGGACCCTTCAAACTCAGGTCATCAGGCTTGGCAGTAAGCTTGGTTATCCATTGAGCCATCTTGCTGGTCTCTCTGGTGTCTCTTAAAATCCATCCATTTTTTTCTTCTGACTGAGACTAGTCAGATTTGATTAGGCCCTTTCTAATAATGTCATATTAACTTAATTTCCCCCTTTAAAAGGCTTGTCTCCAGATACGGTTCTACTCAGACTTCAGGTCTTTAACATATGTGTTTGGAGGGGACAAAATTCAATATAGAAAAGATGAAAAGCTTAAATTGAGGCCCACACTGTGGGAGAGAGCCCATGCCCTATACTGGCTAGATAGTCAGGAACTGAAGACTGGAGAGCCCATAGACCCAGGGTAGAAACGAACATCACTGACAAAAACAAAAACAATGAAATGATTCCTAATGATACTCTGTTATACTCATAGATCAGTGCCTTTTCTAGTTGTCATCAGAGAGGCTTCCTCTGGCAGCAGATGGGAGCAGGTGCAGAGACCAACAACCAGACATCACATAGAGAGAGTCTAAATTGGAGGTCTCCATCAAGACCCTCCCCACAGAGATGGGAGAACCCAGCAGAAGAGGGGGAGGAAACATTGTAGAATTCAGATGGGTTGGAGGACACCAGGAGAACATGGGCCACTGAATCAACTAAGCAGGACTCATATGGACCCACAGAGACTGAAGAGGCAAGCACGGGGCCTGCATGGGTCTACACCAGTCCTCTGCTTATATGATATGTCTGTTAGCTTGGTGTTTTTGTGCACGTCCAATGATGGGAGTAGACGTATCTCTGACTCTTTTGTCTGCTCTTGGGACTCTTTTCTTTCTATTGAGTTGCCTTGTCGAGCCTTGATATGGGGGCTTTGGTCTTGCCCTGTATCTTGTTTTGTCCTGTTTGGTTGTTGTCTTTTGGAGGCCTGCTCTTTTCTGAAGAGGGGTAGCGAATTTAGGGCAGAGGGAAAGTAGGAGGTGGGGGAGAGCTAGGAGGAGTGGAGGGAGGGGAAACTATGGTTGGGATATATTGTATGAGAGAAGAATCTATTTTTCAGTTAAAAAAAAAAGAAAAAAAGTTGGAAAGGAAAAGAGGGCCTATGGAACAAAAAGAAAAAAGGGAAGGAGTTCCATGTTTAGATGGTACGGAGTGGATTAGTGTGGTTCTGGGAAGGTTCTTCAAGGTCCGGCCCTCGTTTATTATTCTGTGGGGCATTGATGTTGCTTTTGCATCTGTGTCTCCAGTCCCACAGGATGGAAAGTAAAGGAACTGCCTAGAATGCTCACCAAAGGTTCTGCCCTTCTGCACACAGTTCACTGAGGAACTGTTTTGTTCTGATAATATTTGAGAACTGAGACAATTTGTAGCCATACTGTCCCCACTTGTTAGGGGTCTGTGTGACAGTGACCCAGAACCTGGCTTATTTAGGCAGGTGTATAGTCACCGTATGCTGCCCCAAACAGTTGCTTTTTCGTGTTGGAAACATCCTGCCAGAGTCCTCATAGGTGAGAAAACACATATTAGATGTCCCAAAGGCAGGGTTGACTGGTAGGGTACCTGGGAGGAGGGTTGCAGGCCCTGAGACTCAGAAAGGCAAATAGCACAGATTAGTACTAACTGGGAAGTTTTGTTATTGATCTATCGTGTGAATGATCCAAGACAGGGAGACCCAGCCTTTTCTAAAATTTGGGCAGAGAAAGGGAAGAGGACCCAGGAAGTCCAGTCGCTGGTGCAGCAGTCACAGAGGAGCCTGCAGTTCATCCAGCAGGTGGCGCCATCCAGCTGGATATAGGGAGAGCCGGCCCTAGCAATGTCTGCACCAGGCTTTCCCACAGGGTGGGTCCTAGGCACCAACACCACACACAGAGGGCACTAGCCTGATGTGGCCTTATCTTTCCTGGAGAATGAGAAGGAAAATATTTATTTGCTATCCCCTGGGAAGTCTGGCCTTAGACACATGAAGTAAGCTGTAAGTCCTGGATGTGCTGGCCAGTGGCCAGTGGGCAAGGAAGATTCTAGATCTAGTCAGACCAGGATAAAAGGTATCACAGTAATTAATAAAGGCACATTTCTCCGTAAGGCCTCCCCTTCCCAGGAGAGGAGATCTAGTTATATACACTGTCTTAAAAATTATCTCTTGGACTTGAACTGATCTGAGTAAGTGACTGGGATGATTTAAGCTCTTCTTGTACTAACACTAATCCCTTTGTGTGTCAATCTGAGTCTGGCAGGAGGATCTAGACCCTTCTCTGGACCTGGTGAGTTCCCTAACCTATCTGTGCCTTGGTGTAGTCTGTAAAATGAAGACATTAACAATTCTTATTTTATGAAATTCACCATGAGGGTTAAGTTAATATATACAAAGCACTTAGGGATAGCATCTGAAGCATGGTTATTACCTCTAAGATATTATTGCCATCAGCTCAGCCCAAGGTAATTTTCTCAACTAGGTCATGTAACTCTAATGCCTTGTGTAGAGTAGGTTCCCAGTAAGATGAATAAGATTTAAATGAGGAAAGAGCAACATCCAGCAGATTATGGGGCATGGACAGCCCATGCTGTTGCCTGGAGGCACCAGCCAAGGCTATAGGGATATCCTTGACTTTACATATGAAGGCATGTGATAGCTGAGCCGTCCAGACATAAACTTGGGGCAACACTGAAGGGAAGAGGAGCCAACTCTGAGGAAGGTAGGGCATGAGCCATGCCGTCTCTGAGAAGGTAGGGCATGAGCCATGCCACCTCTGAGGAAGGTAGGGCATGAGCCATGCCAGCTAGCCTGGGCTGGAGCACCCAAGGAGATGGGCCAACCTGAGAAAGAGCCAGGCCTACCTAGCTAGGGCAAGAATAGAAGGATGACTGGGAATTAAGAGGCCACCGGGAGTCCTGATCTTTGTTACCCCACATCTGTCATAGAAGGTCATCAGGCTGGGTGTAGAACTGGCAGGGGAAACAGAGGCTACTGGGGGCTCAGGTGGGTGGCACAGGAGAGGGAGGGCATTGCTATGGCTTAATACTGGACCGTGAAGGAGACTTGGTGGAACACCTTAGGCAAGGAGCTGGACACCAAGGCAAGGGGGAAGGACTTGGGACAGAGGCTTTTGTCCTATGTACCTGACTGTGCCTCCATCCTGGTTTCTTTTCTCCATTTCTGGCTTGTATGGCCTGAAGGATCAGCGGGGTGGGAAAGTGAACAGGGCTACACAGGCAGGACTGACCTCTGCATTATTATCTCATTTCAGACTATTCTGTCTGGTGGTGAAAACTGGTGGTGAAGATGCAGGGATCCTATATTCAAGAGTTACAGATACCATTTTCAAGATGTGTGACCTTGGGTAAGTTAATTATCTTTTCTGGGTCTCAGGAATCTTTGGAACATTAAGTTCTCGCTCGGCTTGCATTGTTTCTGTAACAGCCTAGCTCCTGGCCTGAAGGATACCTTTGTATTTAGGTAGATGCGGGAACTCCGTAACAGTTATCTGCCCTGTGCTGGGCATGAACAGGCAAATCCCAGGACCATGTGCAGAATCTTCTAATGTGGTGGTTTAAATAAAAAATACCCTTTATGGGCTCAGATATTTGAACAACTGATCCCTAGTTGGTGGCACTACTTGGGGAGGTTGTAGAATCATGGAGAGGTGGTGTCTTGCTGGAGCAAATTTGTTACTGGGAGCCAGCTTTGAATATTTGTAGTATTATCTCACTTCCTCTTTCCTCTCTGCTTTGTCCTTGCATTTGAAGGTGGAGCGCTCAGCTTCCTGCTCCTGTGGCCATGCCTGTGGATTACTGCCATGCTTCCCCACTAGAATGGAGTCTTAGCCCTCTGGAAGTGTAAGCTAAAATAAACTCTTCCTTCCACAATTTGCTCTTGGTCATGGTGTTTTATCACAGCAACAGAAAAGTAGCTAAAACAAATTAACCAGATTCTCTTCTCTCCTTCTTCCATCCAGGACAACGCTTGGGCTCTGATCTCTAATGGTGATAGAGAATGGAATGCAGACACTGTCAGCACATATTCATGGTTCTGTTTCCAAAGGTCTCAGCTTTCAAGGAGAGGCAGCCCTGTGGACAGATGAGACAAGTGTATGGAACAACACTGATGTGTCAGGATTAGTCTCCAGGTTGGCATTGGGGTTTGCTGGAAAGGCAGGTTGGCTAGACCTCGGCTCTGGCTGCTCTTGGAACTCCATTAGTGAGGCCTCAAGAACCTTGTTTCTATAGCCGCAGCTCCCTCTTTGTTACTTTGCTGCAGACCCAGGCCACAGAAGAGCCTTTGGGACAGATTGCATTCAGGGTTGAATGACTATGGCAGCTGCTTGCTGCTCATGCCCTGACCTGTGCAAGCTGCTGGCCAGTGATATGTTTAAACACTACTCTGCA
The DNA here is from genome assembly GCA_902168405.1 of Peromyscus aztecus. NCBI lineage: Eukaryota > Metazoa > Chordata > Mammalia > Rodentia > Cricetidae > Peromyscus > Peromyscus aztecus. The sequence continues at coordinate 22,749 of CABHPQ010158464.1, read as the reverse complement.
TCAGATGGAAACAGCAACTCTGAAGAGGTTTGCTATTCCCCAGAAGTCATTTCTCATAAATCCATTCTGTTTGCTAAACTATTGGCTTCAAACACATGCAACAATGAGGGCTGGCTGTGAAGGCACTGTGTGTTCTCACAGGTAGGTTTTGACTGCATCTATGAGTCTCTTGGCTGGTACAGAGTGTGCTGTAATTCATGTTGACAATTCTCCTATGAGTACTACCAATGTGAAAGATAGGATCCTGGCTCAGTCACACCAGTATTGACCTGAATGAGACTTCAGGCCTCCTTCCCCCAAACTCATGCATGATTGTGACTCACCTATCACTCAGCTGTGTTTTACTATTATCTTTTGATTAGAAAAGAAGACAGCATGAGACTGAAGACAGCTTCCTGCTGGAAGGGCGTGGGAAAGGTCTCTAAAGTCTCTGAGGAGTTTGGAGAGAATGAAGAGTCCACCCAAGCATAGTTCTCTGATACTGATACAGGGAGGAGTCTCCCAGGGCCTCAGAGGTAGATAGCAGAGACCCAGTTGAATAGTTTCCTTTTCTTTTTCCATCTCCTGTCTCATCAATGCTAACAGTGCTCAGACTCCTCATGGCCTTCATGTGTCCTCATAGGACCAGGCCAGTCTGGGAGGCTGACCTGCCTGGGAGGGATCATGTAAACAGAGCCTGCTGCCTGGCCCTGGTCCCAGTCCCTAGGTGGGTCTGTTCTCCAATATTTTGAGTAGAAGACTCACACCTGAGATGGTGCTGATAGCTAGAGTGGCCCTGGCCTTCAGCTATGACAGTCAGGTGGAGGAGCATCTGGGAAAGAAGGAAGGACATTGACTGTCAAGGCCTTGTTAGTCACTGTAGCAACATTCTGAAATAACCGCAGATGAACAGCGGCAGTCTGAATTGTATTTGGTTTTATTTTCTCTTGGGGAACAGCATCAGGCCTGAAAATGAGAGTGGCAACAGCCTACCACAGGGCTGGTTACTGCGGCTGTGGGGCTTCAGGAGTCTGCAGGGTCTGCAGGCTATCTGGAGAAGGGGGTGGGGAGAGCCTTGCCAGGGACACTCCTGTCAAGCCATTTAATCTGTTTTGCAAGCACACGATTTAGCATCCAGGTACCTCTGAGATGGGGAAAATCAGTGCTGATGCCCCCACAGGTGCCACTGTCAACATCTGACCACTGTAACTTTCGAAAGGATGCATCAGGAGTGTGTTGGTTGTAGTATTAAGGCAACTCCATGTAGTTAAAAGGGAGGTTTATTTTGTGGGGTAACTTGCATGTAAAGGGATAGGTCACAGGGTCTGGGAAAGACGTAGCACAGTCCAGTGGTGTTCTCTGGAGAACTCTGCTCGGTCTACTTCCAGTGTCCAGGATCCAGGAACCAAGAGAGCCGGCACATTCGGTTCTCGGGTCTTAAGCGCTCTTGTCTCGGCCCTGCCTTGTAGGAGTAACAGTTACCGAAGCCTCAATGGGGGTAGTACTTCCAGGTCAAAGCTGGAACAGCTACTCACTACAGGAGTGGGGGCAGAACTTAGGAGTGGGAATTGGCTTTCTGCTAGAGTTCTTGTAGCAACAGATGTGGGATTGGAACCAGACCATGTGGTAGTGCTTGCCTGTAATGCCTGGGGGGTAGACACAGTAGCAACAGTTCATTCAGCCTAGGCTACCTAAGACCCTGCCTCAAAATACAACAAACAAAGATCAATGTATACACATTTAGGGAAAAAATGCAGCTTTCTGCATGAACATAGTGGTTTCTGATCCTCTAAGACTGTTGGCTGAGATCCCTGGTTGATACCAGAGCCATTACGCTAAAAACCCAAGGTAGCCTTTGTCTTAGTAACTGTTCTATTGTATGAGGAGACACCATGACCAAGGCAACTCTTACAAAAGGAAACATTTAATTGAGGCTTGCTTGTAGTTTCAGAGGCTTAGTCCACTATCATCATGGGTGGGAACATGGCACTGGAGCAGTAGCTGAGAGCCATATCCTGACACGTAGGCAGAGAGGAAGAGAAAAAGAAAGAGAAGCTCCCAGACTGGTGTGGGCTTTTGAAACTTCAAAGCCCACTCTCTTTGTGACACACTTTCTCCAACAAGGCCACACCTACTCCAATAAGGCCACACCTCCTAATCCTCCTAATCCTTAAACAGTTCAACTCCTTGACTAAGCATTCAAATATATGAACCTATGGGGGGCATTCTTATTCAGCCTTAGAAACTACACAAGCCCTCCCTTTTGCAATGGGTGTGAGTAAACCTGTAGGGCATTATACAACATGAAAAAGGTCAGACTCTGGTTTGGGGTAGAGTGCTTGCCTAGCATGCAGAATGCCCTGGGTTCCATCTGAAGCACTTTGGAAAACTGACCGCACACACCTATAATCCCAGCATCACTTAGCAGAAGGTATCAAGTTGAGTCCAGCCTGGGTAATATGATGAAACCAAAAAAGGAAAGAAAAGTTAACTATGAGAAGTGAAGTCCTGTTAATGAGCATGATTATAGTGATCAATGGTTATATGTGTCAACCATATCAAGGTTAATACCATATATATATATATATATATATATATATATGATTCTTTAAATTTTTTTTGTTTTTTTATCTGAATACCATTTTCCCTCCCTCTTTTCCTCCCAGGTGCTCCCCACCTCCTCTCTCATCTGGATGTACTCTTTTTCTCTCTATTAGAAAAGAACAGACTTCTAGGAGATAACAACAAAACACAACAAAATAAAATATAATGAGATAAATTGAAAACCATCATATCAAAGTTGGACAAGACAAGCTAACAGAAAAATAAAGAGCCCTAAGAAAGGAAAAAGAATCAGAGACCTGTTTATTTATACATTCAGGAGTCCCATAAAATTACTAAACTGAAAACTGTAGTATATATGTAGAAGACCTTGTGCAGACCCATGTAGGCTTTGTACTTGCTGCTTCAGTTTCTGTGAGTTCACATGAGCTTTGCTTAGTTTTAAAGGACCTTGTTCTCCTGGTGTCCTCCATCACCTTTGTCTCCCCCACTCCTTTTGCCTCCTCCTCTGTGGGGTTCCCTGAGCTCTGAGGGGACATATTTGATTGAGGCATCCCATTGAGAGCTATTTGTTCCAAGGTCTCTTTCTGTGTAATGTTTTGCTGTGGGTCTCTGTGTTTGATGATGACTGAATAAGGTACTGATCTATCAGTATAGCAGAATATCATTAGAGTCATTTTATTGTTACTTTTTTTTTTTTAAGATCAGTAGGATTTGGTTTTGCCCTAGGTCTCTAGGCTATCTAGTCTCTGTTTCTTGGTCACCCAAGCACTGTTAGGTGTGGGTTCCATCTCATAGAGTGGGCCTTAAGTCAGATCAGACATTGGTTGGTCACTCCCACAAGGCTTGTGCTGCCATTGCCCTAGCATATCTTGCAGGCAGGACAGATTGTAGGTCAAAGGTTTTGTGGTTGGGTTGGTGTTTATTTTTTTCTTTTGGTAACCTGCAGAGTACATTTCCATGACATAGACACTAGAACATGGGGGTGAAGGTTTTATGAAGGTCCCAGCTCAACCTTTCCATGTTCAATGAGTTGTGTGGGTGTTGTCTCCAGCAATGGGAGTCTGGCTATCAGTTTGTGGAGAGCAGCACATTGTCTTGGCAACAGCCTGGCTTGTGTAGGTATTTCATGGGATCCCTTTATCCAAAACTCAATTGGATAAAACCTCATACTGGCACTGGAAGCTTCATTTAGTGACAAGAAGGCCAGTAGGGGTTCTACCTTCCTCATTATCTCATTACTTGGAGACTTCATTAGGATTGCCTACATATATTACAGGAAGTTTCCACCGCACTAGGGTTCCATATCGCCACTAAAACTCTCTTCAAACGCTCTTCAATACTAACTGTCCCCACCTCATTCTGTTCCTCAATCCCATCTTTCCTCCCCCTTCCCACCTGATTGTCTGACTTTTGTCACCCCCCACTGTCACATCCCAGTCTACCCATAAAATCTATTTTCCCCATCCCAGGGAGAACCATGTGTTCCCCCTCCCCACCACCCCATCCCTTCTTCTATACCTATCCTCTCTGGGTCTATGGACTGTAGCTTGGTTATAATTTATTTAATGGCTAATATCTGAATATAAGCAAATACATACTATATTTATCTCTCGCTGGTTCTAAGTTACCTCACCCAGGGTAATTTTTTTTCTTTTTCCATCCATTTGCCTACAGCTTTCATGATGTCATTTTTTTTTTTTTAAAGAGCTGAGTAATACTCCATTGTGGAAATATACCACATTTTCTTTATCCATTCTTCTGTTGGGGGACATCTATGTTGCTTCCAGTTTCTTGCTTTTATGAATAGAACAGCAATGAACATGGTTGAGCAAGTGTGCCTGTGGTAGGATGAAGTGTTCTTTGGGTATATATCCTAGTGGTAGATCTGGACCTTGCGGTGGATTGATTCCTATCTCTCTGAGAAACTGCCATACTGATTTTCAAAGTGGCTGTACAAATTTGTACTTCCACCAGCAATGGAGGAGTGTTCCCATTGTTCTACATCCTTGCTGCCATGAGACATCACTTGTATTATTGTTCTTAGCCATTCTGACAGGTATAAGATGGAATCTCAAAGTAGCTTTGATTTGCATTTCCCTGATGGCTAAGGATGTTGAACATGTCTTGAAGTATTTCTCAGCCATTTGAGTTTCGTCTATTGAGATTATCCATTTTTTAAATCAGGTTATTTGCTTTTTTTGATATCAATTTTTAAGTTCTTTATATATTTTGGGCATTAGTCCTCTATTGTATGTGGAGTTGGCAAAAAATGTTTTTCTATTTCATAGGCTGCTGCTTTGTCTGAATGACAGTGTCCTTTGCCTTACAAAAGCTTTTCAGTATCATGAGGTCTCATTTATTAATTGTTGATCTTAGTGCCTATGCTATTGGAGTTATTTTCAGAAAGTCTTCTCCTGTATCAGTGTGTTCAAGGCTATTTCCCACTTTCTCTTCTATCAGGTTCAACTGTACCTGGTTTTATGTTGAGGTATTAGATCCATTTGAAGTTGAGTTTTGTGCAGGGTGATGGGTATGGATCGATTTGCATTCTTTAGCATGAAGACATCCTGTTTGACCAGCACCATTTATTGAAGATGCTGTCTTTCTTTCCAATGTGTATTTCTGGCTTTTTTTTAAAATTAAAAATCAGGTGTCAATTGGTGTGTGGGTTTATGTCTGGGTCTTTAATTCGATTCTATTGATCACATTTCTGATTTTAAGTCAATACCATGCTGTTTTTTTTTTTTTTTATTACTATAGCTTTGTAGTGTAACTGGGATCAGGATGGTGAGACTTCCAGCAGTTCTTTTATTGTTCAGGATTGTTTTAGCTATCCCGAGGGTGTGTGTGTGTGTGTGTTTCCATATGAAGTTGAGAATTGTCCTTTCAAGATCTATAAAGAATTGCGTTAGAATTTTGATGGGGATTGCTTTGAATCTATGGATGGCTTTTGGTAGGATGGCAGTTTTTACTATGTTAATCCTATTGATCCATGAGCATGGGAGATCTCTCTCTCATCTGATATCTTCACCAATTTCTTTCTTCAAAGACTTGAAGTTCTTGCCATACAAGCCTTTTACTTGCTTGGTTAGAATTATCCTTAGATATTTTGTATTATTTGAGGCTATTGTGAAAGGCATTGTTCCCCTGATTTCTTTCTTAGTTTGTTTGTCATTTGTATATAGGAAGGCTACTGATTTTTGTGAGTTAATTTTGTACTCACTTAATTTCCTGAGAGTGTTTATCAGCTGTTAGATTTCCATGGTGGAATTTTTAGGGTTATTCATGTATACTATCATATCATCCGCAAATAAAGATGCTTTGACTTCTTTCTTCCCAAGTTGTATCCCCTTGATCTCCTTCAGTTGCCTTAGTATTCTAGCTAACATTTCAGGTACTATATTGAATAGGTATGGAGATATTGGACAATCTTGTCTTTTTCTGATTTTATTGGAATTGCTTTGATTTTCTCCCCATTTAATTATGTTGGTTATATCTTGTTGTAAACTGCTTTTATTATGTTGAGGCATGTCCCTTGTATTTCTAATTTCTCCAGGATTTTTATCAAAGGCCTTTTCTGCATCTAATGAGATGATCATGTAGTTTTTTTTGTCTTTCAAAAATTTTGTTTAGATGTTGGATTATATTTATTGATTTATGTATACTGAACTATCTCTATATCTCTGGGATGAAGCCTACTTATTCATTATTCATCTTTTTTAAAGTGTACTTGGATTCAGTTTGCAAGAATTTTATTGAGAATTTTTACATCCATGTTCATAAGGGAAATTAATCCGTAATTATCTTTCTTTGTTAGGTCCTTATGTAGTTTTGCTATCAGGGTAACTGTGGCCTCATAGAACAAATTAGTAAATGTCCCTTCTGTTTCTATTTCGTGGACTAATTTGAGGAGTACTGGTGTTAAATCCTCTTTGAAAGTCTGGTAAAATTCTGCATTAAAACTGTCTGGCCCTAGGCTTTTTTTTTGGTTGGGACAGTTAATGACTGCTTCTATTTCACAGGGGTTATAGGTTTGTTTAAATTGCCTATCTGTACAGGCCTGTCTGGTGCTGCTGGGTCTGGGCAGGTGGAAGATACCCACAGGCCCACCCCGGGCTGGTAGACACAGGCAGGTGGAGGACACCTGGGTGGGTAGAGGGCACCTGAGATTCATCCACCCACAGCCACATGGCACAGGTGGGGCAGAAGACACCCAAGATGACCCCCACCTGCAGCCATGAAGCACAGGCAGGATTGGTGCCACTATGATGAGCAAGTACATGGTAGAGAGGTGGGAGAGAAAGAGAAGCAGAACGGCTTGTGTACTGTGAAGAGAGGTAGAACTGGAGATACAGGGGTGGTGAGGAACAGCTTGATGTGCTGAGGCCACAGGGATGCGCTGGCCTTTGCTGCTGCTGAGGGCCATGTCTGGGCCCATGGCCCTATGATGGTAGCAATCTGAATAGCTATCCATGGCAACGTGTTACCACCAAAGGCCATGGGGACATCCCTGGTCTGGGCTACTGCCTGGGGCCATGTTGATGTATGAGAGCTGCCCAGAGCTGGCCCTGCCTCTTCCTGGCTGTGGTACTGGGGAGAGCTGTTCCCATCTTTCCCCTGGGCAGTGTGAGAGAGCTGGTCCTGAGGGCCTGAGAGCGGGGGAGCTGGCGCTGCCCCTCACAGGCTCCAGAACTCCAGAGGATGGCCCTCACCTTGCCTGGGTAGCACAGCAGAGCTGGCTTTGGTGGTGGGTGGAGGGGTGAGTAGGCCCCAACGGTGTGAGCTTGGGAGGGCTGGCCCTGCCCCATGTGGGTGGTAGAAGGCCCTGAGAGCAGGAGAGCTGGCCCTGCCTTTTGCCAGCAGCACTATGGAGAGCTAGCCTTGCACTTCACCTGGGCAATTTGCATATCCTCGAGTTGGCTGGGCAGTGTAAGCACTGTAGCCCTGCTGGGCTGCAGCTTGGCTGTGGGCACTGTCATCTGTGAACACCGTTTTCTCTCCTTGGAGTACAGTTTTTTAAAGTATGTCCTGATGATTCTTTGAGTTTACTTGGCATCTGTTGTTATGTCCCCTTTTCATTTCTAATTTTGTTAATCTGGATATTCTCTCTCTCTGTCTTTTAGTTAGTTTGGATAAGGGTTTGTTGATCTGATTGATTTTTCTCAAAGAACCAACTCTTTGTTTCATTGATTCTTTGTATTGTTCTCTTTGTTTCTCTTTTATTGATTTCAGCACCGAGTTTGATTATTTCTCGCCATTAATTCCCTTTGGGTGTGATTTCTTCTTTTTGTTCTAGAGCTTCCAGGTGTGCTGTTTAGTTGCTAGTATGAGATCTCTCTGGATTTTTATGTAGGCACTTAGTTATATGAAATTGCCTCTTAAAACTGATTTTACTATGTCCCATAAGTTTGGGTATCCTGTGTATTTATTTTCATTGAATTCTAGAAAGTCTTTATTTTCTTTATTTCTGTATTGACCCAGTTTTCACTCAGTAGAGAATTGCCCAGTTTCCATGAGTTTGTAAGCTTTCTGTTGTTTCTGTTGTTGTTATTATCCAGATTTAATCTGTAGTGGTCTGATAGGATGCAGGTAGTTATTTCAATCTTCTTGTATGTGTTGAGACTTGCTTTGTGACTGAGTATGTGGTAAATTTTGGATGTTCCGTGAGGTACAGAGAAGAGTATGTATGTATGTATATATATTTGTGTTTGGGTGAAATGTTCTGTACATATCTGATATGTCATTTAGTTTATGACAATTGTTAGCTCTAATATTTCTGTTTAGTTTTTGTCTATATAACCTGTCTGCTGGAGAGGGTGGGGTACTGAAGTTTCCCACTATCAGTGTTTAAGGGTCAATATATGATTTAAACTGTAGTACTGTTTCTTTTAGAAAGTGGGTGCTCTTGTGTTTGGGGAATAGATGTTAAGAACTGAAATGTCATCTTGGTGGATTTTTTCCTTTGATGAGTATGTATTTTTCTTCCCTATCTCTTCTGATTAGTTTGGTTTGAAGTCTATTTTGTTAGATATTGAAAAGACTATACCAACTTGTTTCTTAGGTGCATTTTCTTGGAATATATTTTTCCCACCCTTTATCCTGAGGTAATGTTTATTTTTGATGTTGAGATGTGTTTCTTGTGTGCAGCAAAGGGATGGGTCCTGTTTTTATATCCATTCTGTTAGTCTGTGTCTTTTTTTTGGGCAATCAAAACCACTGATATTGAGAAATACCAATGAACAATGACTGTTGATTTGTGTTATTTTGTTGTTGTTGCTGCTGCTGCTGGTGGTAATGGTGTGTGTGTGTGTGTGTGTGTGTGTGTGTGTAGCTGGAGTTTTCTCCAGTCCTGTCCAGCGCCATGGACCCTGCAACCACTTATAAAATAATCACTCAGAAACTTATATTAATTAAACTGCTGGGCCATTAGCTCAGGCCTACCATTGACTAGCTCTTACACTAAACTCAGCCCATTTCTGTTAATCTATATGTCACCACGTGTTCCGTGGCTTTACCTGTTGCCTTTACATGTTGCTCCCTGGATGGCAGGCTGGCGTCTTGTCCACTCTACCTTCCTGTTCCACCAATTCTCCTCTCTGCTTGTGCTGCCTATACTTCCTGCCTGACTACTGGCCAATCAGCATTTATTTATCAATCAGTCATAGCAACATATTTTTACAGCATACAAGACATCCCACAGCATATGTGTGTGTGTGTGTGTGTGTGTGTGTGTGTGTGTGTGTGTGTGTGTATGTTCCTCTTCCTTTGATTTCGGTGGTCTGGGATTATTTATTCCCTGTGTTTTCATGGTTGTAGTTAACCTTATTAGGTTGCAGTTTTCATTCTAACCTCTAAAAGGCTGGATTTGTAGATAAATATTGTTTAAATTTGTTTTTATCAGGGGGTGTCTTATTTTCTCCATTTGGTGATTGAGAGTTTTGCTAGGTAGAGTAGTCTTGGCTGGCACCTATGGTCTCTTAGTTTCTACAGCACATCTCTCCAGGCCCTTCTGGCTTTTAGAGTCACCATTGAAAAGTCAGATATAATTCTAACCGGTCTGCCTTTATATGTTATTTGGTCTTTTCCCCTTGCATCTTCTAATATTCTTTCTTTGCCCTGTACATTTAGTGTTTTGAGTATTATGTGTTGAGGGGCCTTTCTTTTCTGGTCCAATCTATTTGATGTTCTGTATGCTTCTTGTATCTTTATAGGCATCTCTTTCTTTAGGTTAGGAACATTTCATTCTATCATTTTGTTGAAAATATTTTCTGAATCTTTGATCTGAGTTTCTTCTCCTTCCTCTATTCTTATTATTCTTAGATTTGGTCTTTTCATGGTGACCCAGATTTTCTTGATGTTTTATGTGAGGAAAGTTTTAGATTTAACATTTTCTTTGATGTGACCATTTTTTTTTCTATCATATCTTTAACTCCTGAGATTCTTTCTTCTATCTCTTGTAATTTGTTAGTTCCTGTTTGAATTCCCAAATTTTCATTTCTTGCATTCCCTCAGTTTGGGTTTTCTTCATTGATTCTACTTTCATTTTCAGATCTTCAACAGTTTTATTAATTTCTTCACACATTTTATTTGTGTTCTATTGAATTTCTTTAAGGGTTTTATTTATTTCCTCATACCTTTTGTTTGTGTTTTCCTGGATTTCTTGAAGGAATTTATTAATTTCCTCTTCAAAGACCAGTATCTTCTTTACACAGACCATTTTAAGGTCTTTTTCTTGTGTTTCAGCCATGTTGGAATATTTAGGGCCTGCTGTGGTAGTATTGATGGGCCTCAGTTGAACATATTGCCTTGGCTGTTACTGATTGTGTTGTTATGTTGATATCTAGATATCTGTGATTGAGATGATTATAGGTCTGGGTCATGATATCTAGTTTTGTCTCTCTTGGGTGTCTTGTTCCTTGGTTTCTGTTTCCTCCCTAGACTTTAGGAGGGTGTGATGGTTTTGTGCTGCCTGGTAGGAGATTTTCTGTGGACAGTTTTCTCTGACCTGCTCATCTGGCGTGTTCACAGGGAATGCTGGCAGGTGTGAGAGGCTGGGACAATGGGATGAGTTGGGAGAAGGAAGGTTTGAAGATCTTTCTTTTCTTTTGGAGGTGGGGTCAGTGAGGAAAGGAAACTGCACCAGGTTTTCTGCTACAGAGCTGGGGATGAGACTAGGGGATTGGATCTGGAGGAGCAGAAGTAGAATTGTGAATCTGCTGTCAGACTACTTGTCCTGGTAGGAGTGGCTCTAGGGTTAGCAGAGGGTGTCTGCCAGGGCTGGAGGCTGCGAAAAAGGAATGAGTGGGGGAAGGGAGGCTAGAAGGGGAAGACCTGTGGGATCCATAGGAGGTGGGAACATGGTGCCAGGGAAGGTTGCCATGGATCATGCAGAGTGGGAGATGAGGTTGGGAGACTGGATCTGGGGAAACGGGAAGAAGGAAAGTTCTATAGGTAACCTACTGGGTTTTCTGGCAGACATGACTTATGGGTTAGTAGGGAGTGCCTGCTGGAGTTGGTGGCTGGGATAAAGCAATGGGTTGGGGGAAGGAAGTTCAGAGCTAATGTTCTGTGCAATTCACAAGAGATGTGGGTAGGAGGGGAAGGAAGGTTGCAGCTGGCATTCTGTTGCAAAGCTAGAGATAAAACTGGAGGACTAGATTTGGAGGGGAAGAAGGAGTGGTGATGGTATTCAATAGGCTTACCTGTTTCTCTGGCCTGCTCAGCAAGTGTGTTCCCAGTGAATGTCTGCTGGTGTTGGATGCTGGGATAATAGGATGACTTAGGGGAGAAGATCTTTGTGATCCAGAGAGGAAAGGGAGGCTGTAGCAGATTTTCTGCTACAGAGCTGGGGATGAGACTGGGGGATTGTATCTGGGGGAACAGAGGGAGTGCAAGTAGCCTTTCACACTTTCTGACAGGTGTCTAGATATGATTTTTATTGTTAATTCTATTTCAGTAGGTATTTTTTCCCTCTGTACAGTGATGAGCATTGAACCCAGGATCTCATATTAGCTGAGAACGCCAATCCTCCCGCCTCAGCCTTTGACAGTTGAGCATACAGTTGAGATGTACATGGTGTGCATGATGTAACTGATTATATCTTGAACTTTCAACTTAAGATGACTTAAGCTCAGAGAAATGGTAGTTTTCACAAGGCCATTCATCTCCTTTCCACCCCACTTTGATGGAAAATTACATTAGAGTCAGTGTTTTAATGTGGAACACGAGGCTATGTTTGCATGCCATTATTTTCTCACCAGCCTCCCCACTAGACCATGCGTTCTGCTTCATGGTATCATGCATGGCGCTTTCCACTCTGACTGTGGTGAGAGCATCCACCGCTGTTTTTAATTCTCCTTTGCCTGGTGCAGGGGAAGATGTAATGGTGGAAGAAGAGACACCCAGGTAGCAGTATGCAAGGGAAGTGGCAGTAGCTGAAACAACAGCAACCACGTATTGGCCAGATGGTCAGTGTCAAGGTAAGCAGTGTCTTTTTGTTTGTGTATGCCCAGAAACTTCCATATTAAAAAAAGCAAGGAATTGATATAAAAATAGCAGCCAGCAAGCAGGAAAATAGAGTGCAGGAAGGATGCTCTGTGCCAGTAGGAAGCCCTAGCAGAGAGAGGCCAGGAACCTTATTTTCAAATTAAGATGGAAATGCTGATGACTGCATACAGCTTGAGTCTTCTGATTTCCCAATCAAGACCCAGCTTTGTGATTTCAAATGACTTTAGGATTTTATAATAACCAGAAATGATCAGGAAAGTCCTGGGAATTTATCCCAGGAACAGATGAAAAAAAAAAAAAAAAAGCTCATCCTACTGAGCAAATTTAAAGGGCATTAGGCAATTTCAGCTAGGGGAAAGCAATAATGGTTTTCTGTAATGTGGTTCTGATTGGGGCTCAGGCCTAGAGGAGATTCGACTGGTACTGCTCCTGGTCCCTGCAACTATGCACTCTGGACAGTTATCCACCTTTTTTTTTTTGGGGATTCACATTCTCATCTTTGTAGTTCTCCCATGATGTCTACAGAAGGTAATTGTGTTAAGAGCTGACACAATGCTGAACTAACAGGCTGTAAGTGATGTTCACATAATTGTTATGTTAACACATTGTCAATGTATGAATGGAATACTTGCCAAAGAATGTGTGTTTATTGAGTCAATCTATGTGGTAAGACCTGGGAGGAACTTGTGGGGCAGGGAGGAGAGTCTGTAGGAGGGAGAGAGGGAGAGAAGAAGGAAGAAGAAAGGGAGAGGACAATAAGGAGGAGATAGTTCAAGATGCATTTTGTTTATTTATGCCATTTTATATATTAATGTCATTAATACAATTATACTCATGTCATGACTGTATTACTAGAAGTAAAGAGGCATTAAGACAAATGTAAGGGATGTTCTGACTCTATCTCACAAGCTCTGTCTAGCCAATATACAGGTCACACTTGGGGAACTAACAGCAAAGAAAACATATAGCTGTCATGTCTTCAGGGACAGTGTTGTGTGTAGGTGGGTGTCTGCAGCTCATGGATAGCCTGGTTGTGAGGGGAAACAGCCTACATAGGCCTCAGAAGATCCAAATCCCTTCATTTGCTAGTTCTTCCAGGCAGCTGTGCTTCCGTGAGAGCTGGTCTTCAGAGAGTCATTTCTACATTCTTCCTCTTCATCCGCACATCGGAGAAGGGATGGAGAAGCCCGTAGAAGAGTGACAGAGGCAATTTTCAGAGTTAAACTCCAATTCCACCCTTGCTGCCTGTCACAGTGAAGCAAAACCAGAAACTAACTTTTTGAATTGTGTCTCTATGTTTATTTAGAGAGCCAGCAATCTGGGAACCCAGAGGGAAGTCTATCTTCTGTAGCCAACTCCATTATCAACTAGTGTCTACAAGAGAGGCAGTATATTCAACACTTTCCATAATCCCAGGTGGTAATCATTGTTAAATGTTATTTAATAATAGTAAGTAGGATGATAGAATAATAGTAATAATACCTTTTATTCTTTTAAGAATATGTTACTTATTCATCTACTATTTGTTTTTCCTTTTCAAATTGATGCTCCATTGTTAATCACAGAATAAAATCATTACCTCTTTGTTTTTTTCTACAAATATATTTACAGAAGCATTTCTTGTCTCATCTGCCTTTTTATTTTGGTTTCTTTAGCTATGCAAAAAACTTTAATTGTATGTAATTAAATCTGATGATCTATTCTTTGTGATTTCTTCTATTACTTCCAAATTTACATACTTGATATTCCAATTTCATAGTCTTGTTTTTCTGTAATTGGAATTTAATGTCTTAATATGTAGCTCTGTAATTCATTTAGAAATTTATTCAATATATGATTTAAGGAGGAAATCAAAGTTAATATTTTCCCCAATTCATAACAAATGCAAATTTTCAATGAGTTCTCTTTCTATATTTGTTGAATTTTAAGTTCTAACTCCAAGAGACATTTTCATGCACACACAGGCACAAACACATGCAGACAGACAGACCCACATACACATAGAGAGCTCTTTTGGTTACCTTTTATTTTCTTAACTATCATGAAAGTAGGTGCCCACTCTCTTGCCCTGGTCTTACTTCAGGGGTCTTGTGAGACATGGCTTTATCCCTGTCCTGTAGCCTGTTATCTTCAATTTATTATTTCTTAAATAAACTTTTTTTCAAACTTCATCTCTTGGTTTTAGTGAAGTTATAATACATAAGGTGAAAAACTCATTTCTGCTCTTGTTCCTCCAACATAAACTTAAGACTGAGTCAAACATCGACTTGATCTGTATACCTTTGAATTTTCCAAATATTTCTGTCGTAAATTCTGAGTGTTTGCCCTCTGCCTTACCTTTACTAGTTGGTGACCTCTCAGTTATGGAAATTGATCTTCTTCTCAAAAGGGAAACCTTAAGCACCTACAAATTGGATAGGGTCTTAAGAGAGTTTGCTTTTTTTTTTTTTTAAATTACACATTTGTCAAACTAAGAGGGCCAAAGGACAAACATCCTGCTTCTGTTTCTATTATACTGCCTAATAGTTTGTTTTGTTAATTCATCATTTTAAAATCAATCTTCCATTAATACACTGTGAGCTGGTGGAGGGCAGGCAGCATATGTCTTTTATTTTGAACTGCCAGTGCCACGCACAAAACCAATCACAAGGCTGAAGTTTAATCTCCGTTCATTAAGGAACAGTTAACTATTAAGCCCTGTGCTCCCCTTCAAACTAGTCTATTAAATGAACCAACCACATGGCAAATCACTACACACCCAAACAGGAGCAGTGATGTAATTGGTAGGAGGGGATTGTCTGGGTTTACTTAAATCAGTTTCATTGTTTGAAGCCAGGCCAAGTCTATCATTGTATATGGGGTACATAGCAAATCCAGAGATAAATTAGACATGATTTCCCTCCTTAAGGAACCAAGATATTCTGAGGAGAAATGACGATTAGCTTAACCATAATTCAAAAGAAAAGCTGATTGGCTACAAATAAACTGTGTGTCAGGAAAGGGGAGATTGGAAGAGAATTGCCTTGCCATTAACCTTCTGGGATAAGAAACTCTGTAATTTTGGTTATATTCAGGCAGCCCCGATGATGAATATTTCCATCCAAGAAGCAATTAAGGAATTACTATCCAAGGAGATTTTGACAAAAGGAATGAAACCATGTAGGTTCTGTTCAGGCAGACCAAAGATCAGTTTTGAGCATCTGAAATTAAGTCTATTTAGACTATAAGGCCTTACATTTTGCCCTTAACTTTTGCTCAGGTGCTGTATAAGAACCACCAAATAGATAAGCAATAATTTACCTCCAACTACTTAGCAAATACAGTCTCCATTGTTAAATGGAATACATTAGAATCATGATATGATTATTGCAATAGCAATAATTTGATGTGTAGTACACTCTAAGGGGCAACCACTGTTTCAGTCCATTAAAACACTTCATTTTGAGGTGTAAAACTCTGCTTTTCAGTGTTACAGGCAGTACTTCATCATTCCCAACCATTGTCAAAATAGTGGGGAAATCACCTTACCTCTGTTATAATCATACTGTGTTCACAAGTGTATCTAATTATAAACATTTTATCAGAAGTTTTTAAAAAATATGCCTGTATTTTAGAGGTGCTAAATGGGTAGATAATTATACCTGTAAAAACAACTAAAAATATATAAGACATCAACTGCAAATAGTATGTCTTCCATATCTAAAGGTTTATAGAAACAGAGAGAAAAGACCCCTTCTTTATGAAGGAAAAGATGATGTCCCAGAGAGGTCAAATGTCTTTCACAAAGCTGGGAACTAATCCTGTACTTTCTTATCTTCTTATTAGTACTAGGAACCCTATGCCTTAGCTTCTTCAGTGAATCTCTTTTCTGGAAGGAAGAGAAGTTTTGCTTACCAGTTTGAGAGATAGAGACACTGAGGCATCCTGTCATGAAGCCACACAGTTGAGCCATATAACTAGCAAGGAGTCTCTGACCAGAATCAACGTGCTTGCTGTGTTCTGCTTTCTGCATGACAGCCTGTTCAAAGTTGGGATCTGCTGCTGTGATGGTTATTCTTGTTTGTCAATTTGAATACATCTGAAATTAAATAAAACCCAAGCACTGAGTACATCTGTAAGGGGTTTTCTTAATTAAATCATTTGAAGTGGGAAGATGCACTTTAAATCTGATCTTCTGAGGTGGGAAGATACACCTTTAATCTTGGACACATCTTCTGCTAGCAGCCTATAAGAAGGACATGGAAGAAGGAAGCTTGCTGTCTTTGTCTGCTTGTTCTCATTCTCACTGGCAAGTGAGATTCCTTCACTGGCATTAGAGCCTACTTCTTGGAGATTCCAATATGTACTTAAGACCAGCTGGGACATCCAGTCTCATGAACTGCATAACTTTCCATTGGTAGACAGCCATTGTTGGAGTAGCTGGACTACAGCCTGTAAGCAATTCTAATGCATCTCTCTCTCTCTCTCTCTCTCTCTCTCTCTCTCTCTCTCTCTCTCTCTCTCTCTCTCTTCGTATGTATGTATGTATGTATGTATGTATGTATGTATGTATATACGTATGTATGTATGTATGTATGTATCTATCTATCTATCTATCTATCATCTATCTATCTATCTATCTATCTATCTATCTATCTATCTATCATCTATCTATCTAATCTATCTATTCTTGTCAGTTTTGTACCTCTAGAGAACCCAGGCTAACACAGTTGTTGATATAGTCCCCTAAAGTAGGTTCAATGTTTCTGCTGTTTCTATGATTTTAAAGAAGTTGGGCTCGTTCCTGGAGCCACCAGGGGCTGCCAGGAAGAGGTCTCCAGGTTCCTATGTGTCTAGTTGGGGTAGGTTCATCACTAGAGTTGAATTCCAGTTAACAAATATTTATTAAGCTTTGTTATCTGTTGGACACTATTCTGGGAGCCACAAAGTATGAAAAGATCTTCTGTCAAGGAGTCCAGAAGAGAGACTGCCCAGAAAAGGAAAGAAGAAATAGTGAACAGGATGTTATGAAGCATGTCTACCATCCCACCACATGGAAAGTTAAGGCAGAAAGATCACCAATTTGAAGCTAGTTTGGGCTACAAAGTAAGGTGCTTCCTTTAAATCAACCAACCAGTCAGTCAATGTTTCATGTAAGTCTTTGGCCCTGGGAACTACCTTGAAGAATGATAGAGGTTTTTCTTTTTTTATTTTATTTTGTATGTTCATTCTTGGGAGTGATTCAGGTCCCTGTGCTTTACCAACTAAGCCATCTCCCCAGCCTAGCATTTTGAGTTTCACTACATCTTGACGAATGTAGCAGTCTATTATTTTATATGTGTGAGTGCCTACTTGGATGTGTGTATGTGCACCATGTGCGTGTCTGGTATCCATGGAGGTGAGGGTATTAGAGGTCTTGGAACTGGAGTTGTAGTTGGTTGTAAGCTGCTATGTGCTGGGCATCAAAACTGGGTTCTTTGCAATAGTAGAAAGTTCCATCTTTCCAGCCCTCTGGTGACAGTCTATTTCTTTAATGTGAAATAATATTTCATTTTATATATCTGTCATTGGTTATCAACTTTAACCTATTGTGAATAGTGCTTCTTTGTAAACATTTTAAAACTGTATTTATTTAATTGATTGATTATATATGCTGTGTGTATGCTGGGGGGGGGTGCATGAATGTGGACCCACAAGTAGAGGTTAGAGGACAGTTTGTGGCAGGTGGTTGTCTCCTTTTGTTATGTGAGTCCTAGAGCTTGAGACTCAGGCCATCAGGCTTGGTGTCAGGTGCCCTTACCTACCGAGCCATCTCACTGGCCCTTACTTTACATTTTAGAAAAATTTCTCTGACTTTCTACAGGTCCCCACACAGTGGCATTTTCTTCATGCCTTCAGCCCATCACCTTTAAGATACTTGCCTGTGTGTATTAGTTATTCCCTGCAGCCCCTTTCTGGGCTACTACTGTTACATTAAAATCCCTCCACTTTGGGTATGTGTTGCTATACATGCTGAGACAGCTCTGAAAAGTCTGTCACATTCTTCATTTATTCAACCCACTGAGGAGTCCCGCCTTTATCATTGCTTCAAGTTCTTCCTGGGATGGATGCAGAGAACTCTTCTGATGTGATCCCCAGGTCCGAGGGGCTGGTGCCCAAGTACTCATCACCTAGTGCCAATACTCCACAGCAATATGCAGACACAGGGGCTCTGAATCACTCTTGGCTCCAGGCTTCCTTCTGCCATTTCATGCTGCTCATCTGTCCTTTCCAGGTGATCACCGTATGGAAGCCATCTTTGCCATTGTATTGGGAAGCCTGGAATTATCCTCAAGTGAAAGTAATCATATAGCCAAATGAGATGGAAGTCCCAATGTACACAGTAACTGGGTAAGACGTGGTTAGAAGTTCTGATCATGGAGCAGGCCCACCCCTCCCTTGGCTTTCTTGGATCCTCTTAGCCTTTTCAGCCCTGTTCTTCTATTATTTCTCTTCAGTGAGAACTGCATTGTTCCTTGGTCTGGCCCTGTGTGTACACTTTTTGTGTTCACTGGCCAGGTGATTCTGGCTATTTCTCCCTAGATTCTGAGGGTGATGCCTTCTCTTCTTCACAATGACTAGGTTTTCGCTTGCTGAACCCCAGTCACAGCTTCATCCTTTGAGGATAATTTCCAGGGCCTCTTGGTGGTTCATAGAATCCTTGCTTGAAGCTTCTTACTTTGTTCCTACACAGGGCCCCTTGGGTGTTTGCAGTGTTGTAACTCTGAAGAGAAGCATTCTGAAGAGAGAATTCTGGGAAGTGGAAGGCGGAGGAGGGAGACACTGCCAGCCACCGCCATGACAAGCAGCATGTGAAGATGCTGGTAAGCCACGAGCCATGTGGCAAGGTATAGATTTATAGAGATGGATTAATTTAAGATGTAAGAACAGTTAGCAAGAAGCCTGCCATGGCCATACAGTTTGTAAGCAATATAAGTCTCTGTGTTTACTTGGTTGGGTTTGAGCGGCTGTGGGACTGGCGGATGACAGAGATTTGTCCTGATTGTGGGCCAGGAGATAACCCTAGCTACATTGACATGTGGCTTAAAAGGCCTCCAGCGCCTGTCCTGGGCGGGAACTGTGTTGTCTCTATCCTTTTGTGACTTATGGAAAAGTTCTGACTTTGTGCACATCTCTTCCCTTTGCCTTCACTTACACTTCAGTGCCCACCGTCTGGCACTGAGGAAGGTCCTTCTTGTCCTTATACTCTGGGATTCTTCATGGCTGCTGCTTTGCTCCTTGACCTGGCCTTGTGCACACATTTTGTCTGTTTATTGACCAGTCAGTTCTGGATAGGTCCTGTGGCTGGTGTTTCCTTTGTTCCACAGGATGGTGAGAAGATCTGCACTGTGGACAGGAAGAACTGATTGAGATGGAACTGAAAGTGGAATTTTGAGTATTAACCAGGCAGCCATCATAGTCCAAGTGTTAGAATTCTGACAAGTCAATGAGCCAATGAATCCTCTCCTTGGGTGTGACAGTCAATGTTAGAGTATGATCCTTCCTTGTCTAAGTTGGTTCCCTAGATACAAGGTAGATGGTGAGCATCTGAGTTGTTGCTGTTGTGAGGTTTCGATAAAATGAGACACCAGTGGTGGTCTTTAGAAGGGCTGCCTCAGGAGGGAGCAAGCTTCCTCCTGTTGACCCTGGACAGCCTCTGTTGGAGATGCTAGAAGGCAGCTTCGGTTTCCTTCTCACTATCTGCCTGCTCAGCTCAAGCCACCCTCCCCTTGCCCTTCTGTCCAGCCCTATGTGATTTATAGTTTCCTCTGTCTGGAGAGTTCTTCACATGCTTTGGTCTCTCTCCTACAGTTTGAATGTGAAATGTTCCACCACAGTGTTGAGAACTTGGATCCCAGCTGGGAGATCCAATCATTGAAAGCTGTTTAGACCAGGAAGTCTCTGACCTACCCAACATATCAACCCACTGATGGATTCATAGTGTGATGACATTATTTGGAGGTAATGAAAGCTTAGAGGTAGGATCGCATCAATCCATGTAAGTATTGCTGTCCCAATGCTTACAACTCAGCAGCCACCTCCAAAATACACCAATATATTGTTAAATACACACACACACACACATACACACACACACACACACACACACACACACACACACACACACACACAAATACTTAGTACACAATGGCAGGGGTATGTCTAGGGCCATTTCAGAAAGTTTGTAAATACCATATCAAAATTCATTTTACATTTTTAAGTGAAATTCAAGTGTTCTTTGGCACGGCATGGTGTGCAAAGTACAAGTGTGTGTTCAGAACTAAGGTTACTGTGAAGTCAGACTTTGCAACACAGGTAAATACTGGCAAAGGCTTTGGATTTGTTCCATATTTGGTTTTGAATTAATTTTTGGTTGTTTCATGATCAGAAACCTTTTTTCCATTGCCTAATGTTTCACAAAAGTCTACATTCAGGAAGGCACACTGTGAATATGGGTGGCACCATCTTACGAGCTGGGTCCTACAGCAAACAGAAGAGGAAGAATGGGAAAACCATGTGAGTACTGGCACTATTCTCTCTGCTTCTTGATCTGCCCAGATATGAACAACTACCTGCTGCCTCAGCAGAAAGCCTTGCCTGCCACTGTCCCTTCTCCATAATAGACTCTGTCCCCTTAAATATGAGCAAAAATAAAGCGTGATTAGTATGTTAGTTATTTTTCTTTTTGCTGTGATGAAATACCTGGCGAAAAGAAGGGTGTATTTTGGCTCACATTTTGAGGGTACTGTCCATCATAGCTGAGAAGTCATGGTGACAGGATTATAAGCCAGTTGACCACACTGAATCAGCAGTCAGGAAGCAGAGCGTGATGGATGCTGGTATTCACTGATCTCCTTGGGTTTATTCAGGCCTGGACCCAAGTCTGTAAGAAAGTGCCACCCATATGAAGGGCAGATCTTCTTTCCTCCATTAAAGCATGCACATAGATACATTCACAAGTGTGTTTCCATGGTGATTCTAAATCCACTCATGTTGACAAGGAAGTTTAACCATCACATTTACCTTCTTGCTGGGTATTTTGCCATGGCAAAAAGAAAAAATAATGAATACACACAAGTAGAACAGCAGTTTGTTTCCTCTTTTCCTCTTCCAGGCCCAGACTTGAGGGGACAGGAAGTTAGCTCCTAGAATCCTTGGGATCTCCTCCTACCTTGAATGAGCTGTCCCCTGCTAAAGAATGACACCTACATAATTATTTCCCCTGCCCTATGCCATTCTGGGTACATACATTCCTGTCAGATTTGAACTTAGATTATGAGACTCATGCACAATTTAATGTAGAAAAGGGGACACTTAAGGAGACCCCCAAAGTACTATTATTGGGTGATTGTAATGGTTGTCACATCAAACCACTGCTGAGACACTGTGGAAGGTCGGCAGGCTACAGAATAGGCCAATGCATGTGGTCTCTTCCTACAAGTTTAGACTCTGAGTCAGGAAAGAGGGAATTCAGACAAAAAAAATCGACTTTGTCATGGCTGCCTTCTATTCCATCAGGTTATTATCTTACAACAAGGCTGGGAAGAAGTGGTCTGGGGCAGAGTTGACCCTTTGTAGTCCGAGTCCCTGGAGTATGTGCCAGAGGAGCTTCTACAACATGGAAGGTGAGACCTTTTTGAGATAAACCAAAGTCCCATTATCATCTCACTTAGAAATTCTGCCTTGTAGGGTTTGACCCGTGTTGTATTTTGTCTCATTTAGACCTGACAAGGATGTGTGAAATGAGATTTAAAAATCACTGTGACATGGAAGGGGCTCTTTTAAAAAAGACAACTATTTCCCTGAAGTCCCACAAATGCTACTTAAAGGTGTTATACTTTGATTTTCTTCTGGTGTGTAATGAGCTATCCCCAAACTCAGTGACATGGTAGAACTCTTTTATCTTCCAGCTTCTGTGGGTACAGCTTGGATGTTTTGTCTCTGCTCCATGGAGCTCTGGGATTGTAGGTGCTCTGAACAGGTGTATGTGTGGCTCTTGGAGCAGGATATCTGAACTGTTGCCCAGATCACTTACTTGTGTCCTCTATCTGGACCCATTTCAATATGGCACCTCTTGTCTCAAGGAAGCATCCATAAAGGGACTACCACAGGCCAAGCATTCTAATAAGCAAGGCAAGAGGTGTAGGACATCTTTTGACTAAGAAAGCCACAGTAAATAAGCAATCCTCTCACACCCAGCCAAGGCACTAACCTGGGCTTAAAATTCCAGGAAGTTAACTATGTGGGGATTGCAGGAACAATTAGGTGACTAAACCCTGCACACCCAGTGGTTGCGAAAAGAAATAATAAACACTGTAGTTTCAAAAACAGCATGTTTAAAGAAAACAACGAATTTCACCATTCTTCCCCAAATGAACCCTCTTTCCCCTTCTCTATCCTTCATTACAGAAATCCCAGTTTGAAGCACAGTATCTGTATTCTCTTGAATTCTGGTTATTGAGTGGCTGGGTCTGGTGCCCTGACCACAGTGCACCAGTACTAAGGCACAAACTCTCTGGCATGAAATAAAGCCTGTTTACCTGTTTGAAGTTGTCTACATTCCCATCCTTTTTTTTTTCCTCCTGCAAACTTAATTTTTTACATATTCTTGCACACAGAACACCTTCTCCTTTCCATGTTGCTTCTTGAAGCAGTCTCACTTCTTTTCTTTTTTTTTTT
>CABHPQ010158463.1:0-27843 GCA_902168405.1 Peromyscus aztecus | reverse complement strand
AGAATATTATTTTTCAATTGCCCAGTTTCCCTAAATTTTCTAATTCTAACTCAGCCAACAACATTCATAAGGAATTTAATATCATTTTAACTACCATGCTGAAGTATGAATACCTACATTTTTAAAAATTAGTAATAACAATAGCCTTTGAAAAATACAGGCTAAGATAATTCTCTTCTTAACTGTAGCCTTATTTTATAAAATAGTATCAACAATTAAATAGAAAACAATATCAATAAATTCAACAAAGATTAATAAAGCATTCATTCGGATGATTAATCAGATAAGAGAGAGATATTAGCATTAGCATCATAAAAGGAAATCTTAATTGATTAAAAGACTATGAGGCTGTTTCTGAAGGCCTATGTATATCATCATTTATGGCAAAGAGCAAAACACTGAGTTCCAACACATCAACCACATTGTTCATTACAGAAATAACTAACTTCTCCCACATTGCATGTTATCCAGTGCCATACCTTCCAAATTGCCTTTAAACAACTGATCATATCAAATCATACTTACTTTCAGAATTGTGTGCCTTTCCTATAATACTGTATGCCTTTGTAATGAATAGATAATGCCGTATGTAGCTCTTCCTTTCTAGTGTGTGATAGTCAGCCTCAGTATCCATGGGACATCCCTTTGCTCACCAGAAGGATGGATAGGTTAACAGATAGGTGATATACATTAATGAACTTGTAGTTTAGTACATGGTTGACATACACTGTACTTACAAATATTGCTTTTTTGGTTTCAGAGGTCCATTGCAAATTTTCTCTTCGTTGCCAGGGATCATACAGGCATTATCAGCACCTATCACGTAGATTTCTTCATTACCACTGAACTTTGTCTTTCCCTCTATACATGGGGGATTAGGGAATCCTTCATTTGTAAAATATGGCCTTGCTTTGTTGAAATACGCATCATACCATTTTGTCACATTTCCGTCTTGCTGAGCTAGTACAGGGGAAAAAAGAATGCCCACCACAAATCACATTGAAGGTATCTTTGCATCAGTGCAGCACTTATATGATTGTATTAGAGAATTCTAGATGCAGCAAGAGTCATGCCATGAACCATTGGTGCAATTCAGGTTATGAACCTGGACAGTCTCCATCACACAGGAATCTGAAGGGCTGTGGGGGCTGATGTAGCAAGCAGACCAGTGGTTCTCAACCTGTGGGTCAAGACTCCCATGGAGTTTGACAGACCCTTTCATAGGGGTCACATATCACATATCCTGGATATCAGATATTTATATTATAATTCATAACAGTAGCAAAATTACAGTTATAAAGTTGTAATGAAAATAACTTCATGGTTGAGGGTCACCACTTCATGAGGAACTGTATTGAAGGGTCACAGCATTTGGGAGGTTGAGAACCACGGCAAAAAATCAAATCACTCCAACCAGGACACACAATAAATAGATGACGTATTTTGATCAGGCCTTTCCTCATTTGAGTATAGTATTTTTATGTTAGTTATTAATATAATTACTGAAAATATTAATAGTCTATTGATAACCTTAAATCATGTTAGAATCATGAGTCAGCTTTACTTGATAATTTTGAGCAGAACCTTCTTTAGCATTCAGAAAGTCACATTCCACAGTCTCCTAAGGTAGACTGAAATCTGAGGTACCTCCTGTTTCTGCCACAAGCACCTGGACATTTTTGATTGGTCCATGATCGTCATTGTAGTAGCATATCGGCATTCTGATTGTAATTGTTGTTGACGTCACAAGCAGTTTTCCTGTGGCATCATGGATAGGAATTGGCTTGGTTTTTGGTCGGGCTGGAGCTAAAAACAGTAAAATATGACTAATAGTTTTCTGAGCAGAAAAAAAAACAAGCTTCACATTCTCAATTCATGTAGGTAACTAACAGATAAAGTGACAGCTCATGCAAATATCGAACTAAACAGCTGTTTTGGGGTACAGTAGATGTACAATAATTATTATCTCATAAAGGTATAATTATGTATTTGGGACTTTCCTGAGAAAATAAAGCCCAGGTGCAATTTTTCAGACAGGCAACTCTTCATCGTGCAATAAAAACACTCAATTTATAAATGCTGTCACAAATAATTTTCAAAAATTATTTACATGTAACATTTTTTGTGTGTTCTTTTTCTTCACTTTTGTTATCTGGTTGATTAATTTCTATCCTAGTCATGGCAGCATCTTTCTAACTGTTCATCCATGTCAAAACCTGGATAACAGTCTCCCTTATTTTTGGTAATGTTCACATTATCAGGTAAAATTTCAGATTCATATATAACAGATTTCTTACTATTGAGTTTTCTAATACAGATCCACCACACATTAGAGTTACACTGCATATTGGTTTTTTTGTGTGAGTCTTTCCCAGACAGAGATACAATGCTAACTCGTGCTTCTTCATGACTGTAGTATGTGGTACAGCTGCATAATATTTCCTCAACCACTGTCCAAGGGCAAGAATGTACTTTTCTTATAGTTTTCAGCATTTTCTGTAATAAGCAACCTCAAACAGTTGACTTTGTTTGCCCTTTTATTTCTGTAGAGAAGATTCCAAATATAGAATTTAAGAAATGTGCATTTCATGTGTATATGGAGGTGGTATATGTGTAATGTGTGTGTATAGGTGTACAACTCTATAGGTGTGTATGTGTGAGTGTGTACATTCATGAGGCAGCCTGAATTTGATATTGCACATCTTCTTTGTTCACTTTTTAGTTTATTTCATTAAAAACATAAAGAATCCAGGTAGTCTAGCTAGTCAACTTGCACCAGAGATCCTCTACCTCTGCCACCGTAGTGCTGGATTACAGGCAGCCACTATACCTGCTGGAGTTTTACATGGGATCTGGGAGTTTGAACTCTGGTCATTACACTTGTGTGGCAAATATTCTATCCACCAATCTATCTCTCCAGTCCATTTGATATACATCTTTCACATTAGTGAATATTTTTAGAATAATTTCCAAGATACCATAGTATTGAATATTTTGCCATCAATACATACAAAAATCCCCAAACCAGGATTTTTAGGGTTTCTGCTGGTTTCATTTCTTCTGATAGCTGTGTATGTATTTACATCTGTGCATACACACACATATACATATTTGCTGTTTGAAAGTTACTTATCCAAACTTCAATGTTTGAAACAAAAATAAAGAAACTCTCAACAGTTTCACAATATTTGCAATACTGTTTCCTTTTAATAGACAAGAATTCGGCCAGCAGATTTAAAAGGAGAATATAAAGGTTTGAACCAAACCCTTTGGACTTGAGTCTTTGACTCACTTTTTCTTGTGCATTGGATTCAAAAGCAAGTCTCTTAGTTGATACCTCACATTGGCATTCTGACAAGAAAAGTTTGGAATGAGACTGGATATGCATGAGGTCCATGGAGAGTAAAATCTGTGTCAAATGAAGAGGCAAAGTGCAGGAGTAGGTGGTGAGAGCCTTCAGATAAAACTGCCTGGTGTAGCAGTCACAGAGTGGAGAGAAGGAAGGAAAGGTTTACTAGGAAGAGGCCTGGGCCTTTTTCTGTTCTGAACCCTCAACGACGTCACCAGGAGTCCTCAAGAACAAATCTCAATAACAGGAACCCATTACTTGGGTGCCATGATCCACCTGTATATTAACCGTCAGATAAAAGTTTATTGAGACTGCTTCTAATTCAATACACCATGTAGCTAACAAAATCATACGTAGCACTAAAGACAAATTATCTCTGTGAGTCTTCACTACAACCCCCATGCCCTTGCATCTCTCTGTGGGCATTAGATGAAGAGTGGAGGTCAGAAGCATTTTTGCATAGAGATGAGTAAAGCATGTGAAGTGAGAAATTTCAGTCAAGCATAAAAATACTGTGTAAACTGTGCTTGTACATATGCATGTCTATACAAAGTGATGAAAAAAATCCAGATGGTGTGGCTCGACCTCTCCTTTGTGTTTTCTGAAGTTGTTTTGTGAAAAAAAATATTAAAAGTTGAAACAACTTACGTGTTTGTATATTCCCAGATATAGAATTACTAACTAAAAAATATTGATGTGGATAAGTGCCTGCTTGTCTGTATGTGTACAGTGTTCATGCAGGAACCTTCAGAGTCAAAGAGGGCATTGGAACCCGGAACTGAAGTGAATAGGTTATTATCTGCCACCCAAAGCAGATGCTGAGAACTGAACCTAGGGCCTTTGAAAGAGCAGCAAGTGCTTTTAACCACTAAGCCATTGCTCTAGAATTTATCAAATAAAATAAATAATGCTTATAAATAACACATCTGTACTTATTAGTTATTAGTAAAATGATAAAATGTAAAATTGCATCTGTCAATGACTCATACTTTTGATAATAACAATTTTCAGGTATTGTTTAAAAGATTTTTCAATGATGCTCATTCTTAAATCTCATAATTAGCAATCTGCAAGGTAGGGACTAATAGCATTTGCACTTTCTAGACTTATATATGCTGAGAAGATTTCCTAAAGTCAAACAGATTTCAAAAGACCAAGCCAGGATTCAGTCTCAAGAGTTATCTAAACAGCCTGAAAGGCTCGCACTCTAGCCACTGTCCTCCACTGTCCCTTTCAAAGAAAGAGACGTTATACTCTCCTTTAGAAAGACATACTTGGAGGAATTCTACTACAGGTAGTCTGGAACAAATACTTAAGGGGTTTTGTTGTTGCTTTCTTTTTTCACCCCTCCGTCCACTCCTCCCAATCCCCACCCCACTCAGTCCCCTCTTCTCCCAGATCCACTTCTCTGTCATTTCCCTTTAGAAAAGACCAGGCCTCCCAGGGGTATCAACTGAACATAGCATAACAAGTTATAATAAAACTAAGAACAGACCCTCATATCAAGGCTGGATGAGGGTTTTCTTAAATGTCTTGGGACCTTTTGTTTTATTTCATTTTTAGTACTTCCTTATGTGATAGAGGTAGTATAAAAAATCACTTGATATCAATATCTGGTCAGGCAGTTGCTGATCAAATGGACTTAAATTTCTCTTTGGGGTTTTGTGGTTACTTGCTGGAGGAGAATTTTCTAAAATACCTGCCAGAATAATGAAGTGGTAGATCTACTTTAGAGTTAAAATTACAAGGTTGGTTACATGGAGTTTGGTAGTCACTATTTGGTCACCTGAGCAGAATCCAACTTCTAACACAAATAGAGACTCAGTCTAGGCAGATGCAATTTTAAAAAGCTCTTCCCAATAAAAATAAAGTTTAGTGCTCTGGCTAGAACTTCAAGTACTATATTGAATAAGTATGGGGAGAGTGGACAGCCTTGCCTCGTTCCTGATTTTAGTGGAATTGCTTTGAGTTTCTCTCCATTTAATTTGATGTTGGCTGTTGGCTTGCTGTAAATTGCCTTTATTATGTTTAGGTATGTTCCCTGTATTCCTGATCGCTCCAAGACCTTTATCGTGAAGGGGTGTTGGATTTTTGTCAAATGCCTTTTCTGCATCTAGTGAGATGATCATGTGGTTTATTTTCTTTGAGTTTGTTTATATGGTGTATTACATTGACGGACTTTCGTATGTTGAACCACCCTTGCATCCCTGGGATGAAGCCTACTTGATCATGGTGGGTAATTGTTTTGATATGTTCTTGGAGTCTGTCACAGGGATCGCCAATGACAGAGAAATGGATGAGATCTACATGAACAACCTGGATGTGAGTGGGGTAATGAAGGGCAAGGGTCGGGGGAGAGAGAGCTTAGGGGAGCGGGAGATCCCAGCTGGATCAAGAACAGAGAGGGAGAACAAGGAATAGGAGACCATGATAAATGAAGACCACATGAGAATAGGAAGAAGCAAAGTGCTAGAGAGGCCCACAGAAATCCACAAAGATACCTCCACAATAGACTACTGACAATGGTCAAGAGACAGCCTGAACTGACCTACTCTGGTGATAGGATGGCCAAACACCCTAATTGTCGTGCTAGAAACCTCATCCAATGACTGAGGGAACCAGATGCAGAGAGCCACGGCCAGGCCCTAGGTGGAGCTCCAGGAGCCTAATTGGCAAGAAAGAGGAGGGTTTGTCTGAGCAAGAATTGTTGAGACCAAGATTGGAAAAAGCACAGGGACAAATAGCCAAACAAATGGAAACACATGAACTATGAACCAATAGCTGAGGAGCCCCCAACTGGATCAGGCCCTCTCAATAAGTGAGACAGTTGATTAGCTTGAATTCTTTGGGAGGCACCCAGGCAGTGGGACCAGGACCTGTCCTCAGTGCATGTGCTGGCTGTTTGGAACCTGGGGCCTATGCAGGGACACTTTGCTCTCCCTGGGAGAAGGGGACTGGACCTGCCTGGACTGAATCTACCAGGTTG
Organism: Peromyscus aztecus; assembly: GCA_902168405.1. Lineage (NCBI taxonomy): Eukaryota > Metazoa > Chordata > Mammalia > Rodentia > Cricetidae > Peromyscus > Peromyscus aztecus. The sequence continues at coordinate 21,508 of CABHPQ010158463.1, read as the reverse complement.
AACTCAACCCCCAGGGGAGTCTTTGCCCTGGAGGAGATGGGAATCGGGGGTGGGCTGGGGGGGCGGGAGGGGGGAGGACAAGGGAATCCGTGGCTGATATGTAAAATTAAATTAAATTATAAAATTTTAAAAAATTATAAAAAAAAATTTTAAGAGTAAAAAAAAAAATAAAGTGTAGGTGACAACCTTTAGGACAGACATTCTCTTCAACAATAATTCATGTCATCATTTAGATGTTTAAACTTTTAATACGTGCACGCTATTACTTAATTTATGCATATCCCATGCATATTCATCATGTAAAGGTTAGCCTCCTGCACATGATTCAGATTACAATCACCATCTGGTTAAGAAAACAACAATTTAATGGAAGGCAGTTCGTTTATACCTTTAATATCCATGGTTATTCGCATCTGCACTTTAGGCCCAGCGCCAGCGCTGTTGATAGCGTAAACCTGGAACAAAAAAAGGCTTTATCACTACTTCAAGCTTCCTGTCTATGCATGTGCAAGTGAGCATGGTTATAAACAATTTTTAAAATGACCTCTCAGATACCTTGCTCACCCTTGATGCAGCATGGAAGACCTTGGTCCTGCCTCAATTGAATGTACCAGGCTTAGCTGTCCCAGCCGCCCCCACATGGGAGAACTTACCCTGTTGGAGGAGGAGATGAGGAGTGGGTTTGGGGGGAAAGAAGTGGGGAGGAGCCAGAGGAGGAATAAAGGGGGGAATCTGTGTTTGATATGTAAAATGAATAAAAAGTTTTAAAAAATGATCTCTCTTTTATAAACAATTTTATCTGCCTATTAATTATATTTTCTCAAGCCTGCTTAATACCACAAATACCAGAAGAACACTAACAATCAAGAATTTCTTACAATTAATATTCTAGAAGTAAGTCACGAGACTAAATGCTAACTGACACCAAGGTCCCTACCACCAAGCCTAGGAAGGTTGTGCTGCCGGCCGTTTGAACCCACGGGAGGAAAATAGTAGAAAACCACTAAGTTTATACCACCTCTCCCTCTTCTTGAACATCTGTTACTTCTCTCTGTAGCCAGCACATTTTGCCCTCCTTTAAATCCATATTCAAGATCTTCTTCTTGTGTCTGAAATGAAACCTAATTCCTCCTGCCTCCCTATTTTCCTGTATTAAATCATCCTCCTGAAAGTTGCCCTTTATGCCCTTCTTCACCCCTGCCCCAAAGTATCTGATGCATAACCTGCATAATGCAGCATATACACATAAAACATTTTTGTTTGTGTGCACAGTGGGTGATTTACACAAATGGGAATCCTTTCAATTAGCTTTGTGCTCAGGAAACTGAAGACCCAGAGTCCTTGACTTCACCTCATCTAGCTGAATAAAACAAAAGACCACAAGAGTAGTCCAAATTCCTTGTAATTAGAAAATACAATTTGGCATGTGTAACATATTCTTTGGAATTAACTCATTTTATATATTAATGGGTCATCCTTGCATTATGTCAATATTTTGGAAATGTTTTTGTTGAATTAAACTTAAAACATTACATGGTATAGGGTAGCTATATTAAAAATGCCAATCCTAAACAGTTTGGTTAAAAAAACTAAAAGAAAAGTTTGGTGTCATTTGTAACTTTTAATAAGGAACTATTCAGAATAAGTAATGATCTTTTCTTTATTATATAACTTAAACTGTGGTAACGAGTAAGAAAAATTGGTGAAAAAAATTGAAAGTACTTCTTAAATAGCAAGATGCATAGAGATACTTGGGAATCTTTTTAAATACAAATATTCATGATAAACTTCAATATCCTGAGATGTTTATATTGCAATTTGCAAGCAGTTATACTTTTCTTTATAGACCAGCTGTACTTTGTTTTATTTCTCATTTTCTCTTATTTTCCACAGCCAAATTGATACAGTATCTCTTTCTATGCTCTCTATATTTCTATATTTCTTTCTATACTATATGTGTTCCTCAATAGAATGTTCTGCAAGAAGTTACCATTCCTACCCCAACTTTTCACTTGCAAAAGTTGAGTCACACATTTGAAGAAGTTTTCCAGATGGGTTAGAAATCAGGATTGAACTGAGGTTCAAATTACCACTCATCTTCTAGTAGATATTTCTTAAAACTTAATTGCAATTGCAACAAGAACCTCAGGAAGACACAAAGTTGAAGCAAGGAACATAGTTACCTATTATTAACAATGTTCTCATAACTAAATTGATAATTACAAACAGTTGCTCCAAGGAAGGGAACTATTTTAGGCATCGTTATGTTGGATGATAGGTTGCTGCGAGGTGATGTTTCTGAACCAAAACCATCTTGCTTATATTCCCTAAGGTGTGACACCAAGTAAATATAGGAAGAAATAATTTGGGCATATGTTCATGCATGTGAACTTGCACACATTCTTGTACCTGTCTTACATCCTTTGTAAAATTATTGTAACATACTAACAGAAAAAAAAATGACTTAGAGGAATGAAATGATGAAATGGCCTACTCCGGCTATTTTCTTCAAAATTTGCTTTTGAATGTTTCATTTACAGTTTTCTTTTAGGCAATGGTCACTCTGCATGTCACTACTCCATTATGTTTAAACTTCATTTTCTTTCTTTACTTCCGGGTGCCCGCTATTCTTGGACAAGTTTCTCAGTTAATAGTACTTTCTATATATTTTTTTTAAGCAGGAAAGAGGTTGAAATGTGGTATGCAGGCATATTGTGAGTGTTGATTTTATAAGCTGGTTTAGGCAGTTAAAAACGGTGGCTGCAAGACTCTGTCCAAGGAGGAAGAGACCAAGAAATAAAGCTTCCTTCATGTCTGTACATAGTGGGCTGCCTGTGGCCTCAGGTGGATCAGTCATTAAAATAAAACAAGCCTTAAAAAAAAAAAAACACAGTGGCTGCTTACGCTGATGTTGTATGTATGTCCGCCCTTCAGTCCTTCCAACACTGCAATGACAGATGTGTCTGTCTTCTGGACAATGCTGAGGTTATGAATCTGGACAGCAGTCGGATCGTCTTCTCGGTAGACCAATGCCTGATATCCTTGGATATTTCCATTGGGTTGAGAAGGTGGAAGGAATGTTAACTGAAACTTGGTTACTTCATCTGGTATCTTCTGAAATGTCATATTGTTAGGTGGATCCTTGGGCACTAAAAAAAAAAGTTGACAATTACAATTTTTAAATCTCAATATAAAATGTATTTTCTGCACACTGGTGTTGTGAAAGACTAATTACACATACTGTAAAAATCGTGTATTATGGAAACTAGAAAAACAATGAAGCACTGACTTTATTTTCCAGAAATTCTAGTGGTACTTTAATTTGTCTGTTTGCCTTGTGCATGTGCTCTGTGATTAGTACTGGGGATTAAATCCAGCACCTCCTATTGCATCAGCAGCCCCACATCCACAGACTTACACAGAACATGCCTCCTCGACTTTTCAATCACTTTATTCAGAAATAACACAGATTCACAGGAAGTTGTCACAAGAGGATCAGAGCCCCATGTAACCTTCCTAGAGTTCCCAGTGGTGACTCTGCATATGGCTTTATTCAATGCCAAGCCAGAGAACAGGCATCTGCTAACTAGAAGGCAGGCCTTGTTCTGATGTCATCGATGTTTTCATGGTTTTGTGTGAGGTTTACATTTATGGAATTGTAAGCCAAATATAGATTCCTGTAATCACCACCATGGAAAAGATAGAACTAGCCCATCGCTTACAGAACTCTCCCCTTCCATACTTTTGTGTTTTCCTACATGCCTCCCTGTAATAGCAATTTTTCCTCTGCTCTGTTGTCTTGTCAGTTTCAACATATCAATAGTGTAATATCTTTGAGGTTCACTAGGCTTTAGATGTATCAATACTTCATTCTTTTTCAAAAACTTATTTTTTTAGTTTTTTCTTGATGGGGGATCATGTGAGTGTCACGTTGAGCATGTGAAAGGTAGAGAAGAGCTTGCAAGATTTAGTCCTCTCCTTCCAACATGAGGGTCCCTGGGATGGAGTGCTGGTCATCAGTCTTGGTGACAAATATCCAAACTCTCTGAGTCATCTTTCCAGATGTAAAGTCTCCAACCATGGGAGAAAGGGACAGCATCCCTGACTGTCACCAAGAAGTTTTTCATTTTGTAGTTTAACAAGATTTGGTTAGCATGGAAAGATATCTGTGCTGTTTACAGCTTTTGTCATTCCCAGTAAGGCTGACATTACTATCCATGCATTTATAAACAGAAGTTTTAGATTCTTTATGATCATTGTTGACTATTAATTGCTTGGCCATATGGGAAATACATGTTTAGTTTTACAAGAGACTGCCAAATATTTTTCCATGTGTCTATACCACTTTACATTCCCACTGGCAAGTGTTAGAATTCAGTTTATATCTTTGCCATCATTTGGTATTATCACTACTTTAATTTTGCATTTACATTAGGACTAATGGTCTGGAAGTTTCATCTTAGTGTGTGTTATTTCCTAACCATACCTCCTGATGGATGAAATATTTCTTTATGTCTTTTGATAGTTTTCTAATTGGATTTTTTTAAATTGCTGAAACTTGTAAAATTCCAGTTCATTATACTAAAATAAAAACACAGCAGGGCAGTCGCACATATAAATGCATGCTATTTGTGATAGCATGTACAAAGCTTGTGAAAACCCAAGTCAGACCAAATTTGAGCATGAAGAGGGAAGTCGAGCACAAAGTCCCATCCCTAGTCAAGGAGCAATTGGCAATAGATAGCTGCTAGGAGAGAAAGGGTCAGTTTTCTCTAAAACTGTGGGCCATGATAAGTTGAGTGCATTCCAGTAGAAGGCCATACATCCAAGAATATTTGTGCAACACAAATTGGCTTTGATTAGATGGAGGCAGAGGATGGGCTAAATAGGAAGGGGTGTACCTAGGAAGAGTTGGGATATGGAGGCAAATATGATAAAAAATCATTGTGTGATATCCTGAAAGAAGTAATTAAAAATTAAAGAAAAAAAAACTTCTTTTCTTTTAAAAGACTATTATAGAAAGGAGGGTAGTCATGAAGGGGAGGTAAAAGAAGTTACATATGATCAAAGTGTATGAGGTGAGATATTGTCAAAATGACACTCAGTACTCTGTATAATTAATAGTCTGTGCCAACGAAACACTCTCTTATTAAAACACAGCAAACCACCCACAAAAGACAGCTTAGTATGCCACTAGTTACAACAAATTATAAAATAAAGTGATACATGAAAAAACATTATTTTAAGATTATAGAGTACTGTTCTTTACATCACATCATTAAAATGAATTTGTGCATCTATTGTGATCTGAATGATATGGAAACATTTCTTTTCCATCAAAATTGTCTGTGAGAAGACATAAGATGCAGCCTCACAGTCCAGGTGCTCAAGCTTCATTAACTTCAAACTTCTTTGCAGATAGAGTCTTGCAGTACCCTCAAATGTGGATAAATAATCGTGAGCAAAAAAGACAAGCAGAAAAATTCATCATTTGCGAAATATCCCATGTTAAGTAGAAAGTTTTGTGGACAAAATAAAACTTAGTTTGGTTTAAACAGTTTCCCACTTGTTTTTACACATTTACATTACTTAAGAAATGTATCCTCTTTTTTTTATATAGAAAGTGTTTCCACAAATTGAGGATCAGGCTTAAAGCTGGATAAGGCAAGGAATTCTCTCAGTGCTGGCAACAGTTTCCTATCCCCAAATTACACAAGCCTTTACATAATAAATTCTATTCTCAGAGGCTTAGTTTGCTCTTTTTTTTTTTCCTGGTAGTAGTACTATTAATTACCTCCTAGAGCAGTGGTTCTCAACTTTCCTAATGCTGCAACCCTTTAATACAATTCCTCATGTTATGATGACCTCCAAAACATAAAATTATTTCATTACCACTTCACAGCTGTAATTTTGCTACTGTTGTGAATCATAATGTAAATATCTGATATGCAACCCATAAGGTCATGACCCCACAGGTTGAGAACTGTTGTTAGGACAAGCTTGACAAGTTGTGTTTTGTGGTATACGTGTGAGTGTATTCACCAACCCTTTGTTTACAGAGAAACAGGAGGAAGAGATGTGAGAAGCACAATCAAGATATAGATCCCTGCGATACTTGGCAGCGAAATAGAAACAAATGGAGCCTTAGCACACGAGAAGAAAAAGTACCTTGCAAATTAGAGTCCTCACTTTGCAGTAAGTATAGGAAAACATGGCATAATAAAGAAACAAGCTAAAAACTATTTTTGCTCCTCTATGTACCTTAGAGACAGCAGCAAATAGACAGCAGCAACACAACCCTTCACCTGATCTTTCCCGTGACATGTCTGGTGGAAAAGAACCTCAGACGTCTGAAGAAGGTGGGCGAGCAGGCCTTGGGAGATTCACTGTCCACATTCACTTCCTACTCTTTTCTGTGGTCTTTTTAGCCATTCTGACCCCTGTTCACAGAGCTAGAGGAAATCTGTATGGATTCTGACATTTATGAAACAATCACCTAATATAGCGTGTCACTTGACTAAGAAAACAAGTATATGTGACCTGACTTTAATATCAGATTACTTGATAGTATTAGTCAATTTTCATAAAAAAAAAAAAAAACCCAGGACAGGCATAATCAAGGTGATACTTTAGATGAAACATTGTTAGCTGAAAACATTTCGGCCAAGTAATTCAGTTTCTAAAACAGCAGTTTTGATAAATACAAAAAAGTGCCATGGGGCACATTTAATTTGGTTCCATATTTACAAGGATTGAATGTTCTACACATCCTACTTTGCCTCAAAAGTGTAAACAAACTTTACTTTTGTCAATTGCACCATCATTGATTTTGATTTTATTATATTTTATCAGTCTCATAGCACATACATTTTCTCCAGGAGAGTGTGAGGAACTCTAAGAAAGACCAACAGTCAAGCCTTGGTTGATGGTCAGGAATGGTGAGAAATATCCCTTACCTGATTCTAAAGTAGTAATTATCACTTCAGCACTTGGTTTCCCTTCTGCATGTGCCCCACTAACATTTCCAATAAATGCCGTAATCACCACAGAATACCTTGTGAATACTTTTAAGTAGTTAATTTCTATTGTTTTGTTTTCTTCATTTGACTTCACGAAGGAAATATTAAAGTCATCATTATCTACCTACGGAAAAAGCAGTTAGCAATTAAGATAGATAACAATCCAAAGCTACAGGTATACTGATCTGGCCAATATTCATTCATTTGCTTTAAAAACAGATCACTCTCAAAAATTCAAAGTACTATGATAAGTTTATTCATTTATAATTATTTTAACAGTTGAAAGTGAGAGAATGTAATCAACCCACCATGATCAACCAACCTATCAATTGAATAAGCAAAAGTCACTTTCAGAGTCACTGAAACTATTTTCTACTTCAGTAGCTTATAGAAGAAAACACATAGGTTTTGGTGCCCAATCACCCAGCATTCAAATTCCAAATTGGTCAATTAGCTCCATTTGGCAAGCCACTCATGCAGTCTTACTTTCGACTGGGGTAATAATACTGAATTATTCTATCTTCTTGAGAATTTAGAAAGAATATATCTAAAGTAGTTGGCATGGAGATTTTGATTTTTGTTTAATGACTCTGTAAATTATGCTTTATAACATAATTCAAAAGGTATAGATACTTAAATTACATTTTTGTACTTTCTAACTGAATTATAATTGTGAGAGGACAACTTCCTTTTGAAATGCACATTGATATGTTCTGCCCTTATAATTTTTCTAATTATATTTATTTTTATTTTTGAGATTATGATATAATTACAACAGTTCTCTCTTGTCTTCCCTCCCTCCAAATCCTTCCACATGCCCCTCCTCACTCTCCAGATTCCTTTGCTTTCAGCCTCTTTTTTCACTCATTGTTAGTGTATGCACATTCATTTAAAATTGTGGTCATAATTACAGATCCAAGAACTTCTAGCCTACCACTGTTAGATATAACAGTGGTTACGGGTGCAACTAACTATAAACATCATAATTAAAACACATTCACAAATGAGCTACCTTTAGGTATATTAAATGTGGCTATGGTTTGTTCAGATATAGTTTGTCTTTGATGGAAGTTTTTGCTCACCACTCTAGACATTAAACATGGGTAAAGCTTTTAGCATTAAATAGAAGGGTAAATGGCTTAGTACGTAAGTGCTTGCTACACAACCATGGGAACCTTAGTTTGGATCCCTAGCATCTGTATAAAAGGCAGGTGCGATGGGCCACATCTGTTACTCAGCACTGGGATAGAAGAACAAAAGCAGGCAGATCTCTACAGTCCATTTGCCAGCCAATCCAGCCAGCCTGCAAGGTAGAAGTTCAGTGAAAGATTTCTCAAACCATAAGATGGAAAGTGGTTGAAAAGACACCCATGTTGACCTATGACCTCCACAAGTATGTGCACATGTACATACAGAGAGACTGAGACACAGACAGAAAGGCACACACACACACAGACAGACAGACAGACAGACAGACAGACAGACACACACACACACACACACACACACACACACACCATGTACATATATAACAAATTTAGAAGGGATTTTCCTGATGTAAATTTGAGAAAATTCATAACCCTCCATGGCATATTATTCAGAGGTAGCTGCACTGAATACTGCAGGTTTTATATATAGTTAGCACTGTGAACGTAAGCTTTAACTTGCTCATCCTTTAAAATACAGAGAAACGAATTTTGGAGTTACTCAGTTGTTTCTTTAAATTTTGGTTTGTAAGAACTTTTAACTTAAAGAAGACGTTGCTATAAGAAACAGACTAGCCAGCCTGGGCTACCAAGTGAGTTCCAGGAAAGGCGCAAAGCTACACAGAGAAACCCTGTTTCCAAAAACCAAAAAAAAAAAAAAAAAAAAAGAAACAGACTAAAAGGCTAATCAATAAGCAGCATCACAGTCAAAAAGTTCATTTATTACACAAAGCAGTGGAGGGAGAAAGCCCTCTTCTCTAAAATGGTAGAAAACCTTTCAATATACAAATTCTATTCATCAAGCACAATACTAATGGTACCAAATATATGAGTATTTAATTAGTCATCAACACTTGAATTAACATAAAATATGGATTTTGAATTTTTCCTCATGATTAGGCTCTTATTCATGCTGAACAATAACTATCTAGAGATAACAGTAAGTCACTGTAAAGGAGTATAAAGCACCCATACTCCTAGTACCTACAGAGTGAATTTATTAACAGGAGATAAATTTACCAAGTTTGGGTGACTCCCTCAAGCTCTGTAGCTACAGGACATCTGAGATAGAATTTCAGTCTAGGTCCTCCATGAATCCAAAACTATCTATCTTGCAATATGATGAGTGAGCTCTGATCATGTAAAAATACTCTATTTATATATTAAACTATTCAATGCTTTTCATTTGTACAGTAGATAACAATATCAACTAATAAAACTATGTCATGACACACGTCCTCTACTATATATTTAGGATATTTTTTTTAAAATCCTAAAAGAATAACTGTGGCTCCTCAGACAGCATCTACAAAAGTATACTACCTCTTCATCCATAGACCTACTCCACAATGGTTGTTAGTGACTGCATCCACTTACCCATGAATGAAGCCTCCAGTCCTGTGAGTCCTCAATTTCAAGGTTGCTTACTCATCATTTTATCACCTACTCTTGTTATGAAACCACTCCAGGCTCTAACTATAACATGACATAACATGTTCAGCAACTGGACTCCAGCTTTTCTCTCCCAACTCTGCTTCCTATTTATGTTTCACTTCTTGACCCAGTGAAAGAGCCTTTCCTGTTTGCTACAGTGCTGTTTAATCCCCGAGTCTCTCCATGGGTTTGTTTTACTCTATGAAGCCTCCTTTATCCTCTGCCCTCAAAACAGAAATTTCTAATTACTTCATTATCTCTCCCATAACACATCATACCTTACCCTATAATTGTTCATATTGCCATGTGGACTACTGGAGCATGAGCTACGTAAAAGCCGAGCTTTCATTTCCCATTCCTGTCCTAGTGTATAGAAGTTATTCAAATACGACTTAAGCCAGAGAAGAAAGGTAATAAAAAAGTCATAAAATAGATACAGAATTTCTAGTGGAATTAACTGAGTTGACACCTGTGCCTCTACATCTCTCTACCCTGCTTTCCTTTTTCCCACCTGCTCACTTTTAAGGTCAGGAAGCAGGCCGTAACAATGAGATGACAAAATCATCCTAAAATCTTTTGTTTACCTTTTCTGTAAGCCTAACCAAATTCCAAAGGATAATTCATAATTATCTGTTTATCATTTGCATTAAATAATATTCCCAGGGCCCTCATGTTATTTGTTTTTATCTATTCATGTACCAAGATCGTCACAAATATAGGCTACAAAAGAAGTAAACCTGAAGAATGTGTGGGAGAAGACATTAAAATCTCATTTGATTTTAATGATAGCAGATCTTTTGAGACAGAAGCACCTCTTTTAAAGAATTAAGCTATTTACCTGTTCCACAGTTACTTTCATCTGCCCATAGAATACAAGCTATTTTATAATAAGTAACCATTATTTCTCTCCCCTGAGCTCTACACGTGTGTGCAGTTCTGCTATTGCAGCTGCATGCAGAAGATTCATTTTCAGGCTTCTCAATCTCATGTCTATGTTGTGTTCAGTGCTTCCCTTCTCAGATTTATTCCTTTTGTTTCCAAGTAATACACCTCAGAATCATCCTCGCCTCTTATCCTCACTCACCACCAAGAATTAGTTGAGTTTTCAACAATCTCACAGACTTGTTATTTCTCATCTGGATCCTTTTCTATACTTCCTCTGTTTTTATCATTATCTTTTTTTCCTTTGCCCATTTATTCTTACAATTTCCTGCCACTGACCTAGACTGCATTCCAAAGACAGAACACAGAATAATCTAAACGAGCAACCAGTCTGCCAATGTGATAAAAACCTTAACACACCACTGTTTCACTTATTCAAGTGACCCCATGAACATAAAAGTCAGTGTCCATTGGTGGGTGATGGTGCTCTGCATGCTGTGAATGGGTTGCTCCCAGTGGTTGATAAATAAAATGCTGACTGGCCAGTAGCCAGGCAGGAAGTATAGGGGAGATAAATGGACAAGGAGAATTCTGGGAAGAGGAAGGCTGAGTCAGGAGTTGCAAACCACACAAAGAGGAAACAAGATGTGAAGGCAGAACTGAGAAAAAGTACTAAGCCATGTGGCTAAACATAAATAAGAATTATGGGTTAATTTAAGTGTAAGAGCTAGTCAATAATAAGCCTGAGCTAATGGTCGAGCAGTTTTAATTAATATAATTTTCTGAGTGATTATTTTATAAGCAGTTGCAGGGTCTGTGGGGTTGGGTAGGACCAGAGAAAACTTCAGCTATAGTCCATAATGTGGGTCTAGCTTCATGTCTCAGTACACCAACTTTTGAATGCCATGACATGGAATGATTATATTATTTGTTTTGAAAAAAAATATTCTTTTACTTCGATATCTCTCTTCTCATTTCCCTTTCATGCTCTCCAAAATTTTTTCAAGATTTATCTCTTCAAACCTTATCTGGGAGACTGCTTCTTGAACACCTCTTCCTTCTCACTCTATTCCAAAAGTCCCCTTTCACTGTATTTTAAATCAAATTTCACAACTTTTTGACATATGCATAGTCTTTGCCCTCAGAATAAAAGAATCATGCATTGAAGTAAAGCTATTGTTGATGAGCAGTTGGTAACTACAGAATCAACACCTACACTAACCAATCTATGAAAGGTCTAAGGACCATGGTATGAAATAAAAATCTCTGACTAAATAATTTGCATCATGAACTGTGTTTTATGTTGCCTTTCAGAGTAGGTAAGACATGCCTTACCGATTTGACATCAATCAAATAGAATGTTGGTCCTGTTATGACAGCAGGTTCACTCCAGCTGATATTGATACCATAGGGGGATGTTGCAACCACACGCACATTTTCAGGAGGTCCATCGGGAGCTGCAACAATAGGAAATCAATTACTCTGCCCCATTAGATAGTACTTGCTACAGTATAAAAGGAAAGACCATAGAAAATGGATAGTCACAATGAATTAATTCTGCATTCATTTACAGGTCACAAACATGGTAAAGGTTAATCACAAGACCAGATTTGTAAAAGCTAGTTACTATACATAAATGACTTCCACAGAAAATAATTAAAGTCATAAGGCATGATATTTAAATTTGACATAATGTGTTTAAAAGAAAGCATAATTACATCATTTGTATAAATAAATATTTTATTTAAAAGTAAATAACTTGGCACAACTGTCTTAACACAACTCTTTCAGAAATATTTGATTACTGAAAGAGGCAAAAATCATAGTTGAAGATGGGAACTAGTATAAAATGCTGGCATTGTTTAAAATATCATCATATGATTGCAAACTGGGTTGGTTTTATGCTTCTGTTGAGAGGTAGAGTAAGATATAGTTATGCAGTAATTCTGATCTTTAGTAGATACATCAGTCATATTCATGATCCACTACAATTTTGGAAATTTATCGAAAGTCGTGTGTGTTTTCAGTTTGTGAGACAACTAGAATTAGAAGGATGCTGATGTAGAGTCATGAGGGGATGCAGCTTCTTCACTTGCTCCTCATGGCTTGCTCAGCCTGCTTTCTTATAGAACCCAGGACCACCAGCCCAGGGATGGTACCACCCACAATGGGCCCCCACCTCATCAATCACAAATTAAGAAAATGTCCTACAGCTAAAATTTTTTTTTTTTTTTGGTTTTTCAAGACAGCGTTTCTCTGTGTAGTTTTGTGCCTTTCCTGGAACTCACTTTCTAGACCAGGCTGGCCTCGAACTCACAGAGATCCACCTGCCTCTGCCTCCCAAGTGCTGGGATTAAAGGTGTGTGCCACCACCGCCCGGCTACAGCTAGAATTTATGGAGGCATTTTTCAGTTGAAGTTCCCTCCTCCCAGATGACTTCAGCCTATGTCAAGCTGACATGAAAATAGCCAACACATTAAATATGATTTAATATTCTTCTCCATTCCTGCACATCAAAACAGCAAAATGTTGCTGCTTAGGATCTCGCTGCAAAGGTTACAGATAAATTACTCTGGAAATGAGCTCCTAAGGTCTCCTAGGATGACAGAGAGTCACACAGTACCAGAAAGATCCAGAGTTTCTGCTGTGGGATGTTCTGTATGGCAAATGTGTTGCTAATAAAACACTGATTGGCCAGTGGCTAGGCAGGAAGTATAGGCGGGACTAACAGAGAGAATTTAAAGAACAGGAAGGCAGAGGGAGTCTCTGCCAGCCACCACCAGGACAAGCAGCATGTAAAGATGCCGGTAAGCCACGAGCCATGTGGCAAGGTATAGATTTATGGAAATGGATTAATTTAAGATATAAGGACAGTTAGCAAGAAGCCTGCCACGGCCATACAGTTTGTAAACAATATACGTCTCTGTGTTTACTTGGTTGGGTCTGAGCGGCTGTGGGACTGGCAGGTGAGAGAGATTTGTCCTGACTGTGGGCCAGGCAGGAAAACTCTAGCTACAAGTTTCTAAATTCAGGAAATGTAGATATCACAGGAATAAAATAGCAGGAACAATGGCATTAAATATCAGGAACAATCCCCGAAGAATAACTTTGGAACCTAGTCATGGAGTGCTTGAGCTCTACACTGAAGAATGTGGAGTTCATTCTGTAAATAATAGTTTGGCACAACTGAGAAAAGGGGTGTTTGTTCAGCATTTAGGGAGAAACTCAGGTAGCTGAAGAACAAGTAAATGCATTGATATGAATTAACTCAAGCCACTATTAACAGCCAATAAAATTGACTGGTGCCATGATGTTGGATTTCACAGCCTCTGCAAAAATGACTTAAAAATTCAGGAAATCTGTTATATGTTGACATGTCTTCAATAAGGCTGGGGCATGTAGGACAAGTGAGTAACATTCCCTGAAAAGACCCAAGTTCATTTCAGTATCAAATAGGTATGTATGACGTTGCTATACTTTGTGTGTGCCCCTCTAAAACTTGGGTGTTGAAACACTACAGTCAAAGGGATGGTATAAAGGAGCATTGCCTTTAGAGGTGATGAGGTCGTGAGAGCTCCTCATATAAGGAGTAGGCTTAAGGACCATATACAAGAAGCTTCTCAGTTAATTTGCCCTTCAGCCTTCTGTCTTGTGAGGATACAGCACGTGTCCACCCCAGAGATTGCAAACCTCCCAGATGGCCAAATATTCTGGTGTTATCTTTCACTTCCCAGCCTCTAGATTATTATAAGTAAATAAATACATATTCTTTATTAGTTACCTAGTCTCAGAGACAGCAGCATGGGGTATAGTGTGGAATTTGGGTGGCAAAGTTAGTTCATGTAATATATTGATATGCTTTAATAATAGCACTGAAATGCACAATGAATCCTGCTTGTACATTGAGTGAGCATGAAAGAGGAAGTGAGGATGTGAAGATTCCGTGTCTTCAAGGCTAGTGCTAGCGTCATTTTAGAATCTTGGGCAAAAAAAAATCTAAATATCATAGATTATTATCATGAAGTACAAGAGGCCACTGTAGATTAAGGCTCCTGATGCCTACTTCATACTTGAAGTGTTCTGTCCTTACATGCTAGAAAGCAGAAGGGCAAGCTAGCTGAATGCTCTGTGAGGTCACTTTTACAGGAACCTTAATCACACTTATGAAGGGAGGGGCCTTCATGCCCGCTTACCCCATGAGTCAAATAGATCAAAGGAGAGAAAAAAAAAATCTCTTGAACCTAGCTGATTCATCTCTGTGAAATGACCAAGCTCAGAGCTGCTAGGATTGCACTTGAAGACAAGTGCCCCACCAGGCAAGTTCTTCTTCTTGCTAGTGCCCTGACATCACGAACCATTTTTGAGAATTGTCCTGACTTAAGGGTAGTGATTTGAGTTTTGTTTCTGTAGTGATGGTAGCTTGGTTTGGGAAATATTTTCAAGAGAATATGTCAACATCTTCTTGGTCTCCAGCATGCTTCTTTAAGTCTCAGCTCAGGGCAGATCCAGATCTCTCTCCCAGGAAGGATTTGCAAGTACATCTGTATACCAGCTCAGAAAGAAGCAAAATGCTCTGCTTTGGCTTTTTATCTCTCACTGTAAAATGTCAATCCTGCAAGCGTTCCTTCAATGCAAGCAATCAAAGCCCCCATCAGGGAGTGCAAGCTACCCCAAGCAGAGCAGAGAGAAACATGACATTCAGAAACCACTCATGACACATCCACCCACCCATGCAACTAAATATTTTATGTTCCACACGCTGATCAAACATTATTTTAAAGTAAGCTATCCAGCCCCTTGCTGATCTATGCAAAACTGTCATTTCTTGAGCTCTCTGAATTTGTTCTTCTTTCGTAATGTCTTTCTTTTAAGAAATAATCACTATAAACTACATTGGCATTTTCAGTAAATTTTAATGATAAAATTGCCTGTTTTACACAAAAGTAACCTGTGTCAACCACTTCTGTGAAAAATTTCATATTTCATCAACTAGAGCTATGAAAACTTAGAACTCCTAAATTGAAACCATGAAATACAAATAAATATACATAGCAAATATATATATGTATAGTATTTGTATAAAACAATATGTATTCTATCTGAAGAAATGAAAAATGATTAATTCATAGTAAATTTAAAAGAAATATTTAAAATATCAAAAGATCATCCTTTATAAACATGCATTTAATTATTTTATCATCTTTCAAATTATGTAAACACTCAAATATCTCAAAGGCTTCTAGGTAACTCTTGTGTGGAATTTATTAAAATTCCAAAAATGCCTAATAAAGTACACCAGCATTATTTTCTACCTTGGCTACAGTGTGAGGTAATCTATTACTATAGACACATAAAAAGAAAATACAAAAAATATTTAGCTAAATACTAAATAAAGGAAGCTAAGAGAGGCAAATTGAGCTATGAAGAGCTCAAACTATACCAGTTTGAAAGCTCAATAAGTTTTAAGCATCTTTGGGAGACATTGTTTGTCTCCCCGTAAACTGTCACATTCTGATTTAGGAGTGTTTGTGAAATGAATCTAGTCACTAATGGGCCAAGATATCACTATACCCTCTCTCTTATAAATCACGGCAATTTACTCAGTAGGCATGATCTATCCTTATTCTCTCATTCTCCCATAATCCAATCACTTCCTCTCATGAGCACTTTCCCCCTGGTTTTCACAATAATGCATTTTCTGCAACTAATAACCATCATTTCCTGATTTTCATGCTTCTATCCTTGCACAGGAATGTGGGTCTTATGTGGGTCAGGGTCATCTTTCCCATCCATCTGTGTCTCCGTGCTAAGAGTGTTAGCTGAAAGGTGAGTCTGGATAGACCATCATTTTGCCTACTCCATATAAAAGTTTGACTGCCCCCCGAGTCTGAACGACTTTAATAACCAATATCTTTTGGTGTGCCTGATAGTACACTATCAGTAGTGTCACACTCAAAGACTTATCCAGAGTGTTGCCTTCTACATATCGCTATAAATTAATGTTGAAACCATGATAGTAAGTACTTAATAGTTGTTTTAAGTGTATCATTCTATGGGTAAATTTCCTAAAAGTGTACATGTTAAGTAAAAATAAAAAGTGACAGCAGTTCACAAGGTCAAAAATCTCGAGCTCTACGAATTGTAATTAAAATTTTCTTTATGTCTATTTTTCATTCAAGTTCAGTTTAAACTTTCTTTTAAAATGCCTCCTAATCAGGTTACGGTAGTTCAGAATCTGACATGCTGGACCACAAGATTGCTAACAACCATCATCACGAAGTGAAGGGTTCTATAGCTTCTCTGTTGCAAAGGTATCAATAACCTCTAGGATTGTGGGCCGACTTTGACGCAGGACCTGGAAGAATTAGCTTTGTGTTTCAGGTATCTCTAAAGACTAGAGAAAATTTAGTTGGTGTGTAGAGTCTTTGTATGTAAAGGACCTGAAGCATTAAAGGTCCCCAAAGAAACACAGCATTAGATTTGCAATGTTTCTATACAGTAAGAGCACCACAGTGCATGCCTCTGTCCAGTGGTCCCATGAATGTGATATCAGATTGTCTTTCCCTAGAAACCCATGGTTTCCTTAGCTGGAATGAGATAACACTGTTAGTATATAAAATATTTCCTATTATTTTACAAACCTTAATTTTGCTCTACAGTTACTCACAACAACGTGTAGCACCACGAAGAACAGGCACTGAGAACCTAAGAATTTGTCAAATTACACCATATAGTAAGTATGGAAAGTGATTAATGGATGCTCACATTATTAGACTTTACCATATAGTTATTTCATTTAATTCTTAAAGGCGTTATCTGCTATCATTTCAGACCAGTTTACTAAAGAAATGCAATGAGAGAAATACAAATTCCACTATAACACTAGCATTGCCAGATAAGAATTAAAACATTCCAATATTGTACTAGATTTAGACCAATATATATTTTTCTAGAATTGTATCATATTTACAAAATTACTTTGCAAAATAGTGACTTTAGACCAGCAGCACCTGTATTATCCTCAATAGTCATAAGAAAAAATAACTACCTACTATGCCGTTGAACTCTGAGGAAAGGCACAATCAATTAATATGCACCCAGGACAGTTATTTATTGTCCATATATAAGTAGCATTGCTTTCTAATGTCAACTACCTTTGGAAATGGAGTAGCAATGGTAGAGATGGGGATGGATTAGCTGTTTCCTGCCTCTGTGGTGGCTGGGAGTATAGCTATATAGGAGTTTGGGAGCTAGTGATCAACCTGGGGACACATGCCTCTGAGAACAGTCACTCCACAGACTGGCCTACTGCTATGTCATCTTGGTGACAGATAAACTATGGAATAAGGTCACTGCTACCATGGCTTCTTCCAGTCTCCAAAGTTTCTAGAACATGATCAGTCATCGTGTTCCATAAAAGCATAAGGAAATGTATCCAGTTCCAGTCTGTCTTGGAAAGAGACGTGTAAATAATGAAAAATTGTTCAAGACCAGAAGCAGAATAGAACGTGAGGGCCAAAATAAACATGGCTGTTTTGCTCTCTTGCTCATTTGTTACAGGGCATAATTTAGGTATTATTATCATTTGGGTATCATTAAAGAAAATTAAAAAGCTCCAAGGTATACTTTGAGGGTATGTGTGTTACAGAAAGCCCCATCTCATTCATTTATAATTGGAGACGCTTGGATTAGTTGCTAAAAATGTGGATAAATATATCCAGATCTTTCTTAGGCCAATTAGTTAGAGCTATTAATATCACACAGTGATATTTTTGTAATTTCACCTATCTTTCATTTCTAGTATTTTAGAAAAAGGCAATTTGCTTATACATATGAGATTTTAAAAGAATTTTTATTTATATTCTGAAAACATTAACACTCTGTAAGAATCCTTTTCTAACAGTATATTGAAATGTATTTTAGTAGATTAATTTTATAACCTTGCTGATGTTTCTTGTCAATATTATCTTGGCAGATGCTCTTTGTAATAGTACTCGGCACTATTCCACTCTTGGTAATGTCTATACTGTTCCTGTGCTTTTCTTTTTTTTTTTAACTATACCTTTCTTTTCAAGAAAATGTCTTTTTATTATAGGCTGCTTTTGAAGTCTGTGTGGAGACCAGAATGACCTCAAACTCATTATCTCTCACCTCCACTTCTCAAATGCTGAAATTTCATGTACACACAGCCATGCTCAGTCTACTGGTCATTTCACCGCACTCAGAGGAGGATTTCCCCAGTCCTGTTAAGGTGTGAGAGTGCAGGTTCAAGGCCACAGACGAACAAAGTACACGACTGGACAGGTGTGTGGTCTTTAGGGCTGTGTGAGTCCATGACATGACCATGCATTAAGATTACTGTTGCTATCATTGTTCTGAACAATGGAACCCATAGCTCTCAATTTAGTTACCCAGCCCGAGAAAAGTAATAATCAGTATCACCCAGCTAGAAACCCTGAAGCCTACAGCTGAAACCAGCCTGTAAGAAACACTGATTCAATTGTGGCACAAATGTTATGGAAGTAGCCAACCATGTCTTGATTGTATTTAAGGCCCATTCCATAACATGGAACCCATACCTCACATGCTAAGGTGGCAAAGAACCTCAGACAACATAGGTCAGGGGACCTAAAGGAAAAATCTACTAATGTTATTCTGTTAAAGGACCACAGCAAGAAAATGCCACTTAATAGCATAATGTTATATCTGTAGATCAATATATCACTCAACTCCCATCAGAAAAGCTTCTTCTTGGAGTAGACAGGAATTAACAGAGACCCGTAAGTGGACAATGTGCAGAGAGTGATAGACTTTGGAGCACCATTCCCAAATGGGGTATCTTTATCAAACCCTTCCCCTCAAAACTCAGGGATCTATATGAAAGATGAGCCCAAAACATTGTAAGAGGTAGAGGTCACGGATGACCCCCAGAAAACTGTTCCATCCAGACACAACAGTGTTGGTGCATGTGTGAACTACCAGAATCTGTGACAGCATGCACAAGACTTGCACAGGTTCAAACCAGATAAAATACTACCAACAAGGAAAAGGGGAAGTGTATACAAACTCACACCCCTAGTCAAGAGGCTATTTACAATCTGCAACTGTTAGAAAAAGGAAAATCAGTTTTCATCAATGGAGTATCCTATCACTGGTATACCAACTGTACTTCAGGGCAGGTCCTATTCCCAAAGCACATGGCCAACACAAAACAGCTTCCATATCTTTTGTGTACCTTTTGTTTCATTTTACTATTTTTTTTTATTTTCTTGCTTGTTCTGTTTTTTTTTTTTATTTTTATTCTTTGTGTGAGAGAGAGCATGAAACTATGTGAGTTAGGAGGTGGAGAGGGAGGATCTGGTCAGAGTTGGGAGAGAAGAAAGAACATCATCAAGATATATTTTATGAAAATAAACAAATAAAAAACATTTTCAATAACAAAAACGTGCCTGAGACCTGACATACAGCAATCATGTTTCTTTTTATTTAGAGTTTTCCATGGTCAACAATGGGTTTTTATTATATCTTAGAAAATAAAGTAACAGCTGAATTTCTGATGTTTTGGTAACTAATGCTGGTGAGGTAAAGTTATAGACCCAAACTCCCACTGCGCTAATCCTCCTTCACAGATCTTTCTGAACCAAATAAAAGACTATTCTCTGTAGAGTGAAAGCAAATCCAACTAAAAACGAGATTTGAAGTTGGTGCTGAGAAAGGAGGTGGACTGTTTTAATTCTGAAACAAACTAGAGTTGAGGAATAAATAGGAAAGAGGTTGTTATTTCCTTCTTACTCTGAAGAGTAGGCTCTAAAAACATTGATTTTTTTAAAAAAAAAATACAGTGATAACTTTTATAATTTCTTTTGCTTTAATTTAGTATATTTATTGCAAAACAGTCTTTTTGCTTATGTTAATGTAATTTCAATAAAAATATTTTAACTTCTTATTGATTCTTTGTGGATTTCACATCATGATTTCACATTCATCTCCCCGTCATCCCTTTGTATCCACCCTCTGCCCTTGCAACCTCCTCCCCTCACCAAAAATATAAAATTAAATTAAATTTAAAAGAGAGATTAAAATCTCTTTGTGGAAGCTGTAGTGTGACCCAGTGAGCCACACAGTATATATTTTAGTCTATACATCTTTACTTGTAAGTGTTCATTGCAAATGGGTTCTGGTTCAAAGCCTCTGGCTTCCGTTACCCTATCGATACTGGGCCCTCACTGGGACTCTTCTTGCATATCCTGTTGTTTGTATTGAATTCTGGGACATTTGTTTAATAATTTGGAAAAGTTCATTTGACAATAATTATTAAATGATATCATGAAACGTTATTTGCTTAGTATCCGTCTCTGAAGATTCCTTTACTCAACTGTCTTTTACTTGTGTGGCTGCACCCTAGGTATCAACGTTGTGTTTCCCCCTTTTTTCCTGTGTGAGTCATCTTCATTTACTATGTACACTTATTATCCTTCATTATTTCAGCAAGTGGTTTATGAACTTTGAATTCTTCAATCATTCTAAAAGATATCAATTATTGTTAATGTTTAGATTCATTTTAGAAAGTTATTCCTTCACTGTTTGAGATCCTGACAGAAATATTATGTACATATTCTTTCCTGTATAAAAATTCAGACTTATGCTGATGAATAAAAAGAAAACCCCAAATTCTTAAAAACATTAAGTAGACCATTTCTTAAAATAAAAAGGAGCTAAATCCATCCTATGTGGACAGTAACTCACTGGATGAATTTTACTTTTAACAACACCTATACAAATATTTGAAGGACAAGATTCAGAGAACAATTAAAGGAAATTTATATGAATTATATTGAAACATAGATTTGAATTTGAAATGTTTGTTCATGAGGTCACATGACTTTCTTCAATATCTATAGTACATTATAGGTACAAATACATGAGGGATGGAAGAATACATAAGTAATGGCTACCTGATTATTTCTG
>CABHPQ010158461.1:0-35625 GCA_902168405.1 Peromyscus aztecus | reverse complement strand
TTTTTTTTTTTATTTTACAATACCATTCAGTTCTACATAGCCACGGATTCCCTTGTTTTCCCCCCTCCCGCCCTCCTCCCCTTCCCCCAAGTCCACCCCCCATTCCTACCTCCTCCAGGGCAAAGCCTCCCCCGAGGACTGAGATCAACCTGGTAGACTCAATCCAGGCAGGGCCAGTCCCCTCCTCCCAGGCCGAGCCAAGCGACCCTGCATAAGTCCCAGGTTTCAAACAGCCAACTCATGCAATGAGCACAGGACCCGGTCCCCCTGCCTGAATGCCTCCCAAACAGTTCAAGCCAATCAACTGTCTCACCCATTCAGAGGGCCTGATCCAGTTGGGGGCCCCTCAGCCATTGGTTCATAGTTCATGTGTTTCCATTCATTTGGATATTTGTCCCTGTGCTTTTATTTTATTATTTTCATTTTATTATTTTTGAGTGTATGCATTGGCAAAACATTCTCTAATAAGGCTCATACAAAGGCATTTTAATGTTCCCTTGAGCTTTTATAGTCATGTGCCACATTATACCCTATATTGGTCTAATTTTTCCTAGTTTGCTTTTTGTGACTGTGATAAAGCACTGACTGGGAGAAACTTGTAGAGGAAAGCATTTATTTCACCTTACAAATTACAGTTCATAATACTAGGGAAACCAAGGCATGAGCTTGAGTTTCTGAGCTGGAAGTGATTGGAATGCTTCCTCCATTAGGACTAGCTTTCATGGTTTCAGAAGTAACCATACAAGCTTCCATAGGAGGGAAGCAACCAACAGTCCCATTCAACTATAATGCCTTTGAACCACAACAACTATCTTGGCATGCATTAGTGATTGTTGATAACCAACAGTTCTCCAATTGGACTTAAACCTTCCCAGTAAGAGGGAAACCATGCCTGGTATTGGCAATGTAGCTAACTAACCAGAACTAGTGAAGTCACAGATCCCGGAGGAGAACTTACCACTACCAATTAAAAACAAACAAACAAACAAACAAACCAGTATAATCCCAACTACATTTTAAATGTTTGTCCTTATAGCCACAGGTATAGTCCTCACCTCTCATCAAGGAAATGTCTCTTTGCAACAGGAAGAGACCATTACAGAAAACCACAACGCAACAAAATGTAGAGTTGTAGAGCACAGTCACAATGGATACATCCATAAAACACCTCAAGTACTAAGGTTTAGGAAAATTGTGGAAGGAATGGTGGTGGAAATATGGTAAGAGCCAGACATTGAGAGAGCTTGCTACGAGATTGTGTCTCTCAGGAATGTCAGAAGTTACACTGATAAAGTTTTACCAGCATGATTGCTTAAAAATGAACTAACAAGGACAATAGGCATGCCAAAGTGAATGGGGAAAGACCAAAAGGCCTTAATCCTCCATGAAGAACTATAGGTAAATACAGAATGCTGAGAGTGGGAGATATATTCTTTCCCCAAAATGAGCATACCAGTTGGTTATCCAATACCAAATGGCCTGCTCTGAAAACACATATACAATTAACCATATAGGCACTGAACAGGTTATATATATATACACATACACACATTCGTGTAAAAACATTTAATGAAAAAAGATGCCATGAACTTGAAAGAGAGAAAAGAACATAGGAAAGTTTCAGAGAGGCAAATGAAGGCAAAAATGATATAATAGCAATATAATTCCCCAAATAAAAGAAAATAAAAAAATTGTTTTACTGCATGCATGTATATGCACCATGTGTGTGGATGGGGCCTGTGAAGGTCAGAGCATATGCTCTATGGGGACTGGAGTTACAGATAGTTGTGAGCTATCCTGTGGGTGCTTGAACTAGACTGTGGGGTCTCTTGCAAAAACAGCAAGTGCTATTAACCACCAAGCTATATATCCAGCCTCTTAAAAATATTTTTGATTTTGTTGTAAAGTGATTTAAATATAATTTTAAGAAACAATAGGCAAAATATCACATGCAAAGTTTCCAATTTCCTTTAACATTATCATCTTGTAACCATGTAGTACGATATCAACCTCAATATTGATATTGATACATTAAACTCATCTTATTGGAATGTTTCCATTATTACTAGTATTTGCATTTCATTTCAGTCAGGTTTATCACATGTACAGCCTTGTGTATCAGCAGATTCACACATGAAGCTATTTTGTCTTTTAGAGAACCCCTCACATTGCTAATCTATCAGATTTAACTGTCTCTAGTTGCTGGCAATTATTAATTTTTTTCCCTATTGCTGCCATTTTGTCATTTCAAAAATTTTCTATAAGTGGATGAATTTAATATGTATCTTTAGAGGGTAATCCTTTGTCTCCTCCTTCACTTTATTCAGCACAATTCCCCTGGGATTCATTCATGTATCAGTGGCTTGATTCTTTTAATTCTGAGTTCTATTTTACTGTCTGGGTAAGCTACCACTCAGTTGTTCACTCAATAGCATGGCTATCTGACCTGTTCTCAGTTATTCTGTTATTCTTCTTATCTTTTAACATGCATGTACAGCAGTGCTTCTCAACCTTCCTAATACTGTGACACTTTAATACAGCTCTTCATTTTATTGTGACCTCCAACCATAAAATTACTGTTGTTGCTACACCATAACTGTAAGTTTGCTACTGCTATGAATCATAATGTAAATATCTGTGCTTTCTGATGGTCATAGATGACCCCTGTGAAAGGGTCATTCATACCCCAAGGGGGTGGGGACCCACAGTTTGAGAACTGCTAATGTATAGGTTTTTGGGTAGATCTAAGTGCTCATGAGTGCAATAACCAAGTTGTATAATACTTATTGCACTTTTAATTTTATAAGAAATTACCATAATTTGGGGGATGGCTCAGTAGGTAAAGCACTTGCTGCCTACGTGTGAACTTAGTTCAAATCTCTAGGATTCAAGTATAGCTGGGTGAAACAGCACATGACTCTAACCCAAGCATTCCTATGTGGAGATGGGAGGTGAAGACAGGAGACTTCTCTGGAGCTCATGGACCAGCTGGCCTGCTGTATGAAGTGACAAATCAATGTCTCTGTTTCAAATTAGGTGGAAGGCATGTTTCAGTACTCTGTAGTGTGCACCTGTCCTACCGCCTTCACTACATGATCAGAGATTTAAAGACTGCTGCTTGCTTGAGCAGTTGTGATATTTTACATTCCTATTATCAGTGTAAGAGCAATCTTTGTATTTGTTTTAAAGTTTCTGACATTAACTCTGACCCAGTATTTTAAGAAATACTTTCATATGTGTCACATTTTATTATTGGGATACCAGGTTAACCAGCTATCCATCTGGTCTTATACCTTATATTTAACATCTGATTTTTATATGGGACAGCAATTAGGTATTTTAAAATAGACTTAAGATAACAGAAAACTAATTTTATTATCTTAAATTTTATAATAAGATTTCATAATAACAAAGGACAATAGAAAGCATCTATCTAAGAAAAATAAATCAAAATTATGTCTTTATTCTATAATAAAGAAAGATTGTAGTGCATTTGAAAATCTAATATAAGTTAAAACAAAATATTGATTGTACAAAAAAGACTGGGAGAACCCTAAGTTATTCAAATGAAAACTAATTTCTGTGAATTATTAAACACTTAAATGGCATTGCTAAATAAAATAGTCCTTCAAACTTAACTTTTTTTTCAAAACCCAGAATTATTTTTGCTTATATTATATATTTATTAATGAAGCAAAAAAGCACAAAAGTATAAAAATGCAAATAGTCCTGGTGTCATTCATAAGAATTTGATTTTCACATGGTCACTACTTAGAGGTCTTTATGACTGGACTGTGTTGTTTTCTTAGCAACAGTCTTAGGACCATGGGTAGAAATAGAAAGAACTTGACTTTGGTGTGTTACTGACAGATATAGTAGGCACAGACTTAAAGCAAGATAGGATCTCATAATGCTACTCCAGACATGAAACTACACTATGGATTGCCTATTTGGGGACTTCAAAGCATCAAAGTTATCAGCATTTGCTAAACATTGATCATTTTGTGTCTTGTAGTAGTGAATGTGGTACCTGATGCAGCTCCTCCTAAACTTGACCATTCTGACTGAATTTACAAAGGCTGGGATGTAAAGGTAGAAGAAATGTGTTCAGGTATTGGTCTAACATAGAAAGTCCAGGTATTGGTCAGAATTTGTCTTAGAAGTATTGAAAATGGGATACAGAAATGAGTTTGTTCCAGCAGGGCCAGATTAAATTATTTAGCTATTGTGCACTGGCAGGTGGAGGGTCACACAGTGCTTATTACTTCACCACTGCAGAAAAAGAACCCATAAAATTAAAAGAAAAGGGAAGCTGTTCTACATGTTGTCAGTCAAGGAATTCAGCATAAAATAAGTCAACACTTTATTGTAGATCATTTCCCTCTTGGCTTCTTCTGAAGATGAAATCCTTGAGGGCTCAGCCATGTATTTCAATATCAGCAAAGCATAGGAGACCAGCTGTGCATCATAATTTACAGAATTTTATTTTTTCATGAGGAAATCTTGACTTAAATTAGGTAGATTCTGTCTTGGCTTCACTTGATTATCTAGATTTACACAAGGGTTGGAGAAGCAATTTATGCAATTCAAAGATGCCAACTTGTCAGGGAGCAAATCAAGGTGATTTTCATAAAGGCAGTTTAACATAAGCACTCTGTGCTCCTACAAAGGATAATATGCTCTTCGGCTTTGGTTCCTTCAGAAAAGTGTATGCACATGATTGTGATGAATAAGTACATGTTCCCCTTCCCATAATTAATGTAAGCACAGGTACCCACAGTGACACAAATCATTCAAACTCAAGTTGATCTGTTCAACTTTGTCCAAATCTTTTCCTATTTTGCACATTCTAAGAAGGAAACAAATGCATATTACTATACATTTTTTTGCTTACTAGCTTAGGTTTTTTATTTTGTAAAAGCAATAAACATTTTGGATTTAATTTTCAGGTTTATCCCAAGTGGAAGAGCGTTGATACTTATTTTTGGAATCTATGAAGGCTTCAAAATAATTTTAGGTTGAAAATTATCTTTATTGAGTAGATGAAACAATGTGCAAAGCATCCAGTCCAATTTAAGAAGCTAAAACCAGCAGTCAAGTCTAGTACCCAGAATATATTTTAAAATATTAACTAAATACCCAACCATTAATTATGATCATGATATTATCAGCCTTTCCCCAGAATGAAGGGTTGGAAACTTACATGTACCTATACCTATCCCCCACCACACACACACCTCCTACACACATGCACACACACATACACACACACATACACACACACACACACACACACACACACACACACATTTAGAAACTAGTCTTGAATAGTATTGGAAATCACTTGGCACTGTACATGACAAACTCTTCCACTTTTTTTTTTTTAGCTTTTGTACTCTTTCTAGATAAGGAGCTTTTCTGAAGTAGTAGAATACAATGATGCAAGTTGTCTTGTGTTTGTGTATGTGTGTGTGATGTGTGCTTGTGTTTATGTGGGTATGTGTACACATGCATATATGTGGAGCTAGAGTAAATGCCAGGCATCTTCCTCTATTATCTTCCACCTTTTTTTTTTTGAGGCAGGATCTTGTGTGTGTTGTTGTTGAAATTTTCATACAGTGTGTTTTGACCATATTTTTCTCTCCCTCAATTTCTCCCATATCCTTCCCACTTCCCTACCCACTCAAGTTCATGTTCTCTCTCTCTCTCTCTCTCTCTCTCTCTCTCTCTCTCTCTCTCTCTCTCTCTCTCTCAAACAACAAAAACCCCAAGAAGACTAAAAGAAGGCAAAACCAAAAAACTCCCCCAAAAGCACGTGGTTGATCTAACCAATGTCACTCCATTGGGAAAAAAAAAAAAAAAAACAACAACTTATTGTTCCTTTCTCAGCAGGTATCAATTGTAAATAACTTATCTGTTGTGGTGGGCCTTTGAGCCAATTTACCCTTCTCCATGTTGTGATTTGATCTGGCTTGAACTCATGTGGGTCTTGTGCATCCTGTCACAATTTCTCTATGGTCATATATGCTTCAGCCCTGTTTTGGATCAATGACTGAATTTCAAAATAGGACTCAGAAGGGATTCTTTCAATAATATTGTGACATCAAGGGAAGAAACAGTGAAAAATGCAAAACCTGACAAACGAAGTCAGAATACTGAATGAAACATTCATGAATGAACAGCGGCATGGCCAGTGCTCTTCTCAGGAATTATCTCGACTCTAGATTAATCTCAGATTCAATCAAAATTTATTTACTATTAATTTTGTCACAGGGTATGTAAAAGACATTTTCACATGTTCTACCTGTGTACCAGAGTTGTAAACCAATGAGTTCTGTAGTAGGTTGTTTGGTTTTGAGATTGTGAACGAAAGGACAATATGCACATCTTTATTTAAGCACTAATTATACTGTGATAGAACATTTCATGTACCAATGTAGCTGTTGTGTCGAACACTACGTTAGGTGTTACTACAAGCATAGATTAAAGACACAGCTAATCCTTAGCACTAGTGAACTTTAAATAGGGTTTTAAGTAGAGGAGATTATCCTTGATAATGAGAACAGACCTCATCTAATTCATCAAACTGGGGAATTACAAAGGAGAAGTGACTTTCCACAAGACTGAAATGCAATCACGTTTCCTGACCTCCCAGTTTTGGGATTCAAGAGTGTAGAAACAATGCTCAACTGCTTCTTCAGCCTGGGACTTTCTCTGCATACTACAGATTGCAAATGTCAAAGAACTGAGTCCATTTCTTTTTTTTTTAATTTGTTTATTTATTTATTTTTTAAATTACACTCATGATATTCATTAATTACACTCATGATATTAATCACATTTGTGGTATTCATAGATTACATTCACAGTATTCATTCAATTATATATATATACATATATATATATATATATTAATTTTAAATGCCAAATGTCATTTATTGAAGGGGGGAGGAGATCTTAAATACAGGCTTACAGCACAATGGGAGGACTCCGGAGGGCAGAAGTTCGCTACTGATGTTTTACAATCTTGCTTCTAATCTGTTAATACCCATTATTCAGGATACATAGACAAGGAACTTCTCTTAAGCATTCAGAAGGGTGGCACTTGGCAGGGAATTGGCATAGGGAGGATCTCAAGGTCAAGGTGTGCAAGCAAGGCAGCACTTATCCAAAACAGGGACCAGGGCCCTACAGGTCCCCTTTTTATTAATAAATGAGCTTCTGATTTAGGTTGCATGGGACGTCAGTAGGTCACCTTACCCGTCATGGAGACGCCTGCCCATGCCACACAGGTGCTCTGTCTTAGGTTGGTGAGTGTCCCCCAGGCATTACCCGTCTCTGAATACTCATTTTCATACAGGCTCAATCGTGTGTGAGCTGCATAGTTAATTGCTGCCAAAGATCTCAAAGTGGCACTGGGCTTGCAATCTGTGTGTTCGATACAGAAAAGACCAACAGAGGTACTATCTCACCCATAGCCAGTAGGCTAAAGGCAACTGAGACATTCCCTTCCTTAACGAGCCATACTGTACATACATGTTGGTGTCCTTGTAAGATAGTATCCCAAAAGCAACTGGAACTTGAGTTTATAAATTTATATTTTTCAAAGCCAATCAAGATGTACATAACTACTGAATTAAATTTATCATGCCCAATAGAATGAAAGATTAACTAACTTTGGTAGCTACTTTTGTTGCCAGGGTCTCCAGTGTGCTAGCTGTAGTAAGCAATTATGAAATGGTAATCCCAGAAAGAGTAGCAGTGGTGGGCGCCATTGCTATAACAGCAACAGTAGCAGCAGCAATGTCAAATTCTCTTCTGGATTGTGTGGACATCCACTGGCATGGATACAACTCCAGTAACACGTACCACCAAGGCCCATTTTTCTTGATCCCAGCACGACTTTAGCTGGCAGCTCTTCTGGAGAATCCAATCTCATGGTTACAGTTCCTAGGCTTACATTAATGCTTGCCAAAGCTGGTGATATTGGGCTCTCAATCTCCATTGGCATCAGAGGGGTAGATTTTTTTCATGAAGACCCATTAGGTCTCTGTCATGTTGGGCTTCAGTAGCAGCCACAGGGTGCGTTCAGTGCTCAGGAATACAAAGAGGAAGCCCATTGTCCTGAGGAAAGACATAAACAGAACTCCGGGGCCACACCAACACTAGATCGGGTCTCCTCCACGAGCTAGTAGAAAGATCCTTCCATTGCTCCAGAGGGTGATTTGCAACAGGAGCTCTCCAGTGCTTTTCTGCATCGGATATTCCAGCAGAATCCACCAGTAAACTCCAGCAGAATCCACCGATAAAAAAATTTTAAATATATAAAACAAGGGAAAGAATAGAATGTGGAGAGGAATGATGAGTCCCTAGTTCTGAGTCCATTTCTTAAAATAAATCTACTTTTATATGACTATATCCTACTGGTTCTCTTATTCCAGACAACCTTAACTAGTACATTTACCATGTACTTGTGCACATGGTGATTGCAAGTTCTAAATATTTAAATTAATTAGACTTCACTGACCATTTTTGATGCTGGATGCTACATACATCATGTATATGCCATGCTGAGTATGTTATTAAGCATTATCCTGTGTCATTTTAATTTCATCACTTTTCTCACCTGAAAAAATGAAGACTAATTACAACATAATGTTTCAGGCTGTTGTAAGAGTGGAATTAAGATGATATGTCAAGGATGTAGCACAGTGTCTGATAGACCCAAAAACTCATTCAATGTGAACTATTTTGCAAACCGTAACTCAGCTCTACAAATATATTCATTTTACAAACAGTAAAGTTGAAGCTGAAACATAAAATAATTGTGACTGTGAAATCATGGCCACAATGTAACTTCCTTCCCTTGGTTTTATTGACCTCTCAATGGAATAGATGTGCTGAAATATTGAAGTTTGCATAAGGACTAGCTGAGAAGAGATGACAATCTGCATGACATGGAAGAAAAGAGTAAAAAAGAGACAGGGTTTCTCTATGTGGCTTTGGCGCCTTTCCTGGAACTCACTCTGTAGCCCAGGCTGGCCTCAAACTCACAGAGATCTGCCTGCCTCTGCCTCCCGTGTGCTAGGATTAAAGGCATGCACCACCACTACCTGGGAAAACCTGTCACTCCTACTAAAAGTGCTAAGGGATAGTTCACAGATAAGCAAATCTCAGTGTACATTCACTGAATCAGACTTTCAGCATCTACAAAATATTAGGGCAGGTAGGCTACTTCTTTGTGAGTTTTGAAAAGTGACCATAAACCAAAGTTGGACTAGTTCTTCCCATTTCCTTGTATTTTTAATAAACATTTGGTAGAACTTATGACCAGCGCAATACAGATCCACACTGGTTACATATATTCAGCTAATATTTGATTTCATACTTACATACAAATGAATATAACACCAACATGGTTAAGCTTTGATAATGATTGATATTTAATTTTAAGAATTGGAACTGCAATCTAGTTTGAAGAAAATTTAGGGTCAAAATAAGTCCTATCTAAAATGCATTCTGAGATATTGACAACATAAAGCAAATACTGTCTTATTAGTGAAAGACATTTCAGGGTGAATATGTCTACCTAGTGTCTAGATACTCTAGGACCCAGTCCAGGGGACCAAGAACATTATAAGCCTGCAGAAGCAGGATAGGTTGATTTCCTAATACAGCCAATATTTTGTATTGCTAACTATGCTTACTTTAGAATTAAGCAAGTAAAATAAAAGAAATGGTTGACTGATATTGATTAAACACACACACACACACACACACACACACACACACACACACACATAGAGTCCATTATTCTTTTTCCATTTGTTTTGTACAGCTCTAGTTTTCTGAGACTGATAAAGGACAGTATCATATAAAGATTTGTAAATACACATAGTTAAGTAACTCTAATGAATCACAGTTGAGGGTTTCTTTTTAAAATACCATTTCAGATGGGGGGCGGAGACTAGTCACATCTGAGTGGACACTTAATAGAAAATAAATTATAGCGACAGACACAAGATACTGTGAAGGAAAGGGACATTTCTTTGCAAGTGTGAAAGGAAATGACCTTAGCTAATCTAGCTAGCCTGAGTTCGTTTTGTTTCCAAAAGTCCCTCCTTGTACTATTTCCCCCTTCTCTCAAAATTAAATGAATTCTGAATAAAAGTTTATTTATTTCAGACAATCAAGAATGTGCCTGTCTAGCATAAGCCTAAAAGGAAGAACCAAATGAAAAAGGGAAAAGCTCATGGTTTATCCTTTGTAACTGTGTATGAGATTTTTGTTGAAACAGCTTCAAGAACCTTGAAATGTTCAATGGCCTATGGGGGTTGCCAAAGACCTTTGTATAAAATTTGAGTCCTTGAAATTAAATTTATTGACTTTAGAATTCAGAAGGGAAACTACAAAATCAAAATGAATAAATGTTTAATTAAACGTCTGTAAGACATAACCTATGCCACTTCATTAATTATTAAATTTACTATTCATGAAAGTTTTATTATATTTGAAAACACTTTGATGGATACACTGAACACTTCATGAGAATTTCTGAGTCAGTATAATGTTGAAAAATCATAGTTAATTGTAACTTATCTTAAACATATCACAGCTAAATGTTTTCAGAGGCCAATTTGTAACATTCCTCTTCAAAATTATTGCAGTAATACCAAACCCTGAGTGACGGTGTGCTCTCAAATGGTGATATGATGCCTACTGTAGCTTTCAAAGGGACATGAAGTTCTCCCTGCAGCTCCACATTGATTCAGCTCTGTCTGCGGTGCCATGACAAGTCAGAAAGAAATACGTGGCTTGTTATTAATTTCATCCAAACCTTTCCATATAGGTGATACTTTAGACTATGCTTTGTAGAAGCAGTCCCTTTGAAGACAACTGTATGTAGAAGGTTTGCTGGTCAGTGCTCTTTGGAAATATATCTACAGCAGGGTATATGAGGCAAAAGAAGTAGCCAGAAGCAATATGGCAAAACTAGAGGACTAGGTCCTGTGATGAGCTCAGGCGTTGGTATGGGCATGGCTCTGCAGAGCTACTCCAAGCTAGGACATTTGAGTTCTTGTGCAAGTCAGTTGTTTAGTACATGTCTCCCATGGGCATGTGATAAAAAGGTTTGGATAGCAGTTTGTGACAGTTATGGGCCACACCTTGGGTAGGGGACTTGAATGGGATGCTTAACAGTATGTGCCAATCTGTGTGCTTTCAGGTGAGTAGGAATGCTCACATCAAGATTAAGCTTAAATATTCTAGTGCTCTCATTTCTTAAGCTATGATCCCAACTTTAAAGAAAAGCGAACTGATAGCAAAGACTTATATAAACTTTTTACATTCATGTATGACATAAGAGGTGAATGGTAAAACTTATTAAGAAACTCATTGATTCCAAAGCCCAGTGTTCCCACTTAAATCTACTGTTTTTGTCAATGTATGTGAGAAGGTTTTTCTTAAAAAAAATAAAAAAAAACTGTGCAAAAATATCATATAGTTGTGTTCAAAATAGTTATGAAATTTCCCTGTGGGAGAATAGTAATTTCATTATAAGAGTAGCTTTGCCTGTGATGTACTGTATATTGTTCTCATGCTTCACGTCAATAGACTCTTCAAGTTTCAGAAGCTACACATTATTCGCTTATGACCCCCTTTCAGTGATTGGTAAAATAAGAGAAGAAAGGGTCAGACAACTTCTTAAGATTACAGAGCTTTAAGCCGTAGAGAGAACTCCATACTCCCATCCTCTGAGAAACTCGCTTAATACTGAAGTGCTATGCCTCTTCAGGTCAAGTGTTTATGCATTACATTTGAAGTGCTGGCCTACTACTCTGTTATAGAAAGGAGTATTGGCATCAGCACACATTTGTGGGAGACAAAGTCAGTGTCAGCATTCAAGGACTGAAAATGAACAGGCTCAGAGAGTGTAATTGTTAAGCTTTTGTCCCTAATAATGGTTGCAAAAGTGTATTATAAATAAGACACACTGTGTTGAAATGTAGGCAAAGTATATAATGAAGTACTCTTTGTGAGAGTGTAGCTATGTTCACAGTTCAAAGATTGAGCCAACTAAAGAGACTGCCACTTTTATAAGACTATCAACATTGTACTTTCTATGATGCTAAAATATTTCTTAGCCACTCTGCTCCTCTCCCATCTTTCTTTGGCTCTGTCTCTATCTTCACCCTCTCTTTATCTCTCTTTCTCATCCATATCTTTGTCAGCAAAATGAGATTTATTCAATGTGGGCACACTGAACAGAGGATCAAAGAGGTTTAGTGTGCTCTCTAAATCCATCTCCAGGGTCTTATCACAACGTTTAGGTTTAAATTGAGGAAAGAAAAGATGTATGCATAGCTAACCAGTCCTGGTCAAGGTATGGTCCCAGCCATCATCCCTGTTTGGCCTCCTAGCTCTCCTCCAAGGTGGACTGAAAAGTTGTTCTAATTATGTAAACTCCTTTTCCAGGGGAAAAGCTCCTCTGGCTGGTGTCAGCATATAGTCCTTTCCCAACTCCCAACATCTCATAATTACATTTCTAAGCCTATAGGATAAAGGACAGCCTTTTGCAGACAGTCATCTTATTTATATATCCTTGGAAAACTTAGTATATTCTATGTAGTCCAGGCTGGCCCTGAACACAAAACCAACCTCCTGCTAGAGCTGAGATTCCGGACATGCAAGACCATACTGATTCTTCTGTTTTCAGTGCTTGTGATGAGCCTCCCATATTCTGAGCAAACATGGCACTGAGCTGCATTTCCTGCCCTGAGTAGAACTTTAAGGCTATTTCCTCCTTTCTATTGACAATTGACTTTTTTAAAAAAATTTTATTATTTTTAGTTTATTTTTATTTTTTAAATTTTATTTTATAATTTAATTTAACTTAACATATCAGCCACGGATTCCCTTGTCCTCCCCACTCCTGCACACCCCCCACCTCCCCCCAGCCCACCCCCCATTCCCATCTCCTCCAGACAATTGACTGTCTTAGTTTGGTTTCTATTTCTGTGATAAACACTGACAGAAATCAGTGTGGAGAGGAAAGGGTTTATTTCAGCTGATGGTATTCAGTCCACCATGAAGGGGCATCAGAGCGGGAACTGAAGATATGAACTTGGAGGCAGGAACTGAAACAGAGGCCATGAAGTAACACTGTTTACAGGTTTGTTCTCCTTGCCTTGCTCATTTTGCTTTCTTATATCACCTTTGTCCACCTGCCCAGGAGTGCACCATTTATAGTGGCCTGGGCCCTCTCACAATCAATCATCAACCAAGAAAATACCCTATTCCTGGCACCCTGCCTGGGCAGCACACCAGATCTGACCCTGTTGGTGGGGGCTCAAGGGAGCTGGGACTGTAGGCATGAAAGCAAGAGAGCTGCCCATGCCCCCCCCCCCCCTTGGTATGCTATGGGATGTCAAGGGTAAGGGAAAAACTCACCTCCCTCCCATCTAAGACAGACAGGAGAGCCGACCTCAGGGACCTAAGAATGGAAGAGTTGGCCCTGTCCCTTACCTAGTGCAACAATCCAGAGAATGGGCCCTGTACTTTGCCTGGGTAAAACAGTAGAGTTGGCCCTGGTGGTGTGAATATGGGTGAGCTGTACCCAAGGGTGTGAGAGCAGGAGAACTGGCCTAGCTCCTTGCTGCCTGCAATATTAGGTGAGCTAGCAAGGGCAGTGCTGGAGAGCTTCTTTGGGTGGTGATGAGGTTAGCAGGTTGACCAACCTAGCTACCACTCAGGCCCAGAACCAGAACTAAAAGATATCCCACCCCAACACCCACCTCATTTGTGAACTGCTGGAAAACATGAAGGGGTGAGACCTGCAGATCCAAAGTTAAAGGATCTTTAGGACACCAGGCAACAATAGGGTATCCAAGAGGAGTCCCAGCGAGGGCCCAGTTTTGCTAGTGTATCTGAAGCCAGAGGCCTGGAATCAGACCAATGACTTATTGCAATGAATACTTACAAGTAAAGATGTATGAACTAAAGGTTATACTGTGACTGTATGACTCAGTAGCCCATATTACAGCTTCCACCCTGAATTTTTGTTTCAACTATTTTTGTTTGTTTGCTTTACTTTTAATTTTTTTTGGTTTTGTTTTGTGGGAGGAGGTTGCAAGGGCAGAAGCAAGGGGATGGGGAGATGAGTGGGATCAGGACACATGACATGAAATCCACCAAGAATCAATAAAAAGTTGAAAAAATAAAAAAGAAAAGAAAATGCCCTACATGCTGGCCTACAGGCAATCTAATAGATGCATTTTGTCAGTTAAGGTTCTCTTTCATGATTGACTCTAGTTTGTGTAAAACTGATCAAAAAACAAAAACATAAAAACCAAAACCCAAACCCAAAACAAAACAAAAAACCTAAAAATGACAGGATTATTAATTGAAATATATAATTCAATAATTTTATAGTTATTTAAGTAGACAACAAACGCTGTGTGGCTGATCACCAATTTGAGAAATCACCTTTATTCTGAAAGCGCCTTCTCCCACTGTAGTGCAGCCCGCTGATGATGGAGACTGAGGAGAAATTGGAGGCATGTACCCATCACCTTCAAACTGTTTACAAGCAGGTCATTAAGAGTCCCAGAAGGAAGACTGCACTCATTGTTAAGTGCAAACCATTTATAATACATATTTTCTTATGTCTCAAAGAAAATATTACTGTTTGCCAAGGTGAAGATACGGCATGCTAATTCTTGATTCTGGATGTTCTATGCAGATGGAAGTTTTGATGGGAACTAATGGATGCTTAGCTCTGACCCTTGGCTGAAAATAGCAGCTTGTTGTTTTTTAGAAAGAATAAGATCAATTTCCAAACATTTTAGAAATCTCAGGGCTTTTTTCCTTTATAAATAGACAAATAAATGGCCACATTAGCACTTTCAGTTCAATGTGAGCCAAGGACATTTTTAAAATGTCACAACTCAGGGTTAACGCTCTTAGTTTTGACATTTGGCCTTCAGATTTTTCTCCTTAATTGTCTGTTTGCTGCTTCATTGCCATATACAGAGATTTAAGGTCAAATTCATCTCTTTCCTGTATTGCTATAAGATATAAAATCCAAAAGTTTTAAATATTTCATATGTTGCTGGCTACCACTTTTCCAATCTCTCTACTAGGTCAAACATCTTGAATCTACGGAAGTCTTTTGTTTAGGCCATAAATGTCCTAAGCAAGAGTTGTCAGCTGTTTGATTCCAACCTAAGCAGTTTGTTCTCTATCAGGTGCATGTGCATTTGTTTTTATAGACCACTGGAAACATTTGGGGCTAGTCTTACAACAGCAAATGAGGCCAGAACATGAGTTTTTGCTGTTCTATAAGAAATTGAGTGAACCTTCAAAGAGGTTGATATGACTGGAACTTGAGATTTTTTTTTCTTTAAATACAGAACAGGTCCAGAATGGTACTGCATGGACTGAATGTAAATGCTATATACACTCAGCTGAGGGGGACTTAAAAATAAAAATGCTGTGTATCTATAGGCATAAATCCTTAATCTCTCTCTATTTCTCTGTCTCTATCTCTCTCTGTCTCTGTGTGTGTGTGTGTGTAAACGTACATGCTATTAGGTATACAGGTGTATCCACATATATGTAGAGGCCATACATGTCCGATGTCTTACTGAATTGCTTTCCACTCTATGTTTTTGAGGTGTGGTCTCTCACTGAACACAAAGCTCATTGACTAGGTTACCATGACTAATAAGCAAGCTCGAGAGATGCTCCTATCTCTATCTGCCTGGACCTGGGGTTAGAGGCATGCCCCACCACTCCAGCTTTTTCATGAGTGCTGGGATTCCAAATGCATGTCCTATGCTTGAGAGGCAAATACTTTATTGATGATGCAGCACCCCAGTCTCCTGAATTTCTTGCTTACTGATATTTTCATTGAGAATAATACATAGTGAAAAGCATTATGAGATGCATCTGCTAATATTGAGACACCTGGCTTAACCTATAGTATATGCTGCCTATTACTCATTTGGAATTAATGTATTGATAACCAATTTTGTACTACATATTAGGCTAGTTACTGGGTGCAAAGGAAAAGTTGCCTCTCTTAAGAATGCTGAGAGACCCTGTCTCCCATTTCACACTTAATTTAATGATTTGCTATTGTTTTCTCTCTCTCTCTCCTTTTTTTTTTTTTTTTTTTTTTTTTTTTGGTTTTTCTAGACAGGGTTTCTCTGTGTAGCTTTGCACCTTTCCTGGATCTCACTCTCTAGACCAGGCTGGCCTCGAACTCACAAAGATCCGCCTGCCTCTGCTTCCCGAGTGCTGGGATTAAAGGCATGCACCACCCCCGCCCAGCCTTCTCATTTATTTTAAGTTTGAAAATCAAGACAAGTATGCAAGTATATTCTAAGACAGCTTCTTTTCATGGATATCTTGTAGCTAATCCACAGTCCTCCTGTCTACACCTCTCCTGTTTTTACCCTACTCTTAGTGGCAGAAGGTGGTCGCTGACAGTGATAATAGAGCCTGAATCGGCCATCTTCTGTAATCAGACAAGACATCCAGGGGACAGACTGGGACACTAACCCAGCCACAAAACCTTCCACCATTGATTTGTCCTGCCTACAAGATGTGCTGGGGTAAAGATGGCAAAGAAATTGTGAGAGTGTCCAACTAATGACTGGCACAGCTGGAGACCAATACTCAAGAGGGAGCTCACCCCTGAGGGCCAGGACGCAGAGGTGGGATACTCTAGAGATCCAGAATAAAACCAAACAGGAATGGTGAAAACAAACAAACAAAACCCCACAATAACAAAACAAAACAGAAGAACAAGTCAATGAAAAGATTCCTAATGATATTCTGCTAAACTTTTAGATTGATGCCTAGCCCAACTGTCACCAGAGAGGCTTCCACCAGCAACTGATGGAAACAGATATAGAGATCGAAGACTAAACATTAGGCAGATCTTGGCGAACCCTTCAGAAGAGGGGAAGAAAGGGTTTTAGGACCCAGTGGTATCAAGGGCACCCCAAGAAAACACACAGAACCAACTGACTTGGGCACATAGGGGCTCATAGAGACTGGTACTGACAACCAGGGAGCCTCCATGGGACTGACCTAGGCCCTCTGCAAATTTGTTACTGTTGTATAACTTGGTCTTCATGTGAGACTCCTAACAATTAGAGCAGGGACGGTGTCTGACTGTGTTGCCATCTTTTAGGACCCATTCCTCCTACCAGATTGCCTCATCTAGTCTTAATAAAAGAGGAGTTGCCTTATAGCAATGCAACTTGATATACCATGTCTGATTGATATCCATGGGAGGCCTGCCTGTATGTGAAGAAAAACAGTGGAGATGGAGAGGATGGGGGGCGGGAGAGAGGGGAGAGGAACTGGGAAGAGGGGAGGGAAAGGGAAACTTTGATTGGGATGTAAAAACAAACAAACAAAAAAATCAGGTGCCCAAATACTGCACAAGAGGGCTCTACCTTTCTGGTGACAGATGAAATGACTTAGCGTGATAACTATTTTAATGGCTGAATACCAGCATCTGCAATTCAACTGAGCAAAACCTTTGTCCAAATATAGGTGAAGATGGTTAATTAAATCAGTCACAAAGTTCTGGGAGATTTGATTTAGTGAAACCAAAAAGTTAACTTCAGCAAGCTGAATCAAGGATCTATAAAAAGAATTATACT
This sequence comes from Peromyscus aztecus, assembly GCA_902168405.1. Classification (NCBI taxonomy): domain Eukaryota; kingdom Metazoa; phylum Chordata; class Mammalia; order Rodentia; family Cricetidae; genus Peromyscus; species Peromyscus aztecus. The sequence continues at coordinate 17,947 of CABHPQ010158461.1, read as the reverse complement.
ATGCAGACAAGGTATTATGGTATAGCCAAAAGTTAATAAACTGGCACAATGAGGCAGAGGAGAAAATGAAAAATATACACATTGTGGGATGTACAGACTCAAAAAAGTTGAAATTCTCTAATTGTATTATGACAGCAATTCTTGCATCTGAAAATAAAGAGAAGCCAATTTCATAATCTTTGAGCTGGCTCTGTAGTTATTCTTGTATTTCTCTTTCTCCATTTCTCTACTTTAGTCTCTTAATAAATATCCATTTAAGGTGAAGTTAGTGGGTCCCTGCCCCTTTTAGTTCAAAAAGTCTACTGCATTTAATTGCTACAAACATGCTCAGCATCTATGAATTGTTCCACTGAATTACTGAAGTCATTTTAACCTTTGATCTTGAAGACATTGTATTATCATAGTCCAAAACAGAACGTACATAGACCGACATAAAAGAGAAGAGCAATCAAAAGTCATTATTATATATTCAGTCTATGTTTGAATGCTACAGACAAATACAGGAATTATGATAGTGATAATAGGTCTTGAATGTTGCCATCAGCCCCACCAGTTGGGCAATGTTTTCCTGTAGAGTAATGAGGAGGCATTTCCAGGAGAATGAAGACCCCAAACCAGGATGGAAACACCATTTCAAAAATGCTGAAATTCTGCTACTGCATAACTGTGGTACCTTCAGCAAATATTTAATGTATGACCCCCATTCTCTCGATTTAGTAGACATTTATAATAAATGATACGTTTGATAGGAGAGTAAATAAATTAATATTCAGAAATGTTTTGTGGATCAGTGAGAGAATGATAAGTCCTCAATAAATTTGAGCTGCTTTGGAGGGACCAAGGTTTTTTCACTCCACATGGCTTTTGTTCTTTACTTTCTAGTAGATAGAACACCTTGTTAAGTCATTTGTAAGTTACTACAAGAGTCAACAAAAAATTAATGTGTCTATGATCATGTATTTTTATTGGGTGTGGGTAAGAGTTATCTTTGACTTGAAAGACTTTCCAAAGTTTGCCATCCTAATTTGGCAAAGGGGTGTACTTTAAGTGACACAAAAATTTGTGAGTCTTATTCTCTAAATCATAACTATTCAAGTATGTAATTATATCATTAAAGAGTCACAGACAACAGGAAAACAAGTTAGTAGAGTGTGTTGCAAAACAATTTTTTTGAAAAAAAAAAAAACTGGCAATGAGAAAAGTTAGACCAATAGGCTCTACTTTTCTGATACCTAGTAGCAGACAGTGATGGGCACAATCTTCAGATAACCTGACCAGGTCTTCCAAGATACTCTTGGATACTACTATTTGATCAGGAGCAGGCCACTTAACCTTTCTGACCAATCTTTCTCATTTGTGTGTTGGAATAAATATTTTATGAAACTTCTTTACTATTATTGTGCTTATAATTTTTGCTATATTGGAGCCAAGAAACTTCATGTATTGAAATAAAAATTCTTGAAATTTCACCCCCATTCTACATGAGATTATTGTCCTCTTAGATTTTCTCTGTCACTTTGCATAATTGATGACTGTGAGATTCACAAGGCAGAGTAAGTTTTCAAGAGCTAAGGAATACTGCAAGGTGAAGTTCTGTTCTGCAGAAAATACTACTTGGAACTAAGGCAGATACAGATACTGAAATGATAATTGCTTATTCATGAATGCACATAGCCACTTATTTCTTCAGCCCAAAGGTATTTAGAAATGTCCCCTTCCTTCCTTCCTTCCTTCCTTCCTTCCTTCCTTCCTTCCTTCCTTCCTTCCTTCCTTCCTTCCTTCCTTCCTTCTTTCCTTCCTTCTTTTATGTTTAACTAGGTCTAGATCATAGTGTAGGCTGGCCTCAAGTTAATAGCCTTCCTGCATTTGCTTTCTAAATTCTAGGATTATAGGCTTCTGTTCTTTTCAACTTGGTAAGGTGTAACAGGTAATAAACTTAAGAATGATAAATGATATCATAGTCATGGACTGGAGCATTCATCACTATCATATTACTCTTATATTACATGGATAGGAAGAATGGATTAATAAATGGAACATAATTCACAAAACAATGACTATTTTCTTCACTTACAAAAATAGCTACAACTACAAAAATTATAGGTAGCATAATTACAATAAATATATAGCAGAATTTAAAAGACAATGGACATGAAAACAGTAAATAAAAATTATTTACCCAAAACTGTCATTAGATTTTTACCTAATTCAAAGACCCAAGGTTTTTTTTTTTCTTTTCATAAAGTTGAAAGGAACAAATCAAGATATCTACTCATGCTACTTATATTCAACATGCCAGAAATATTAGGTCCCATATAAAAAGCAAAAGTTAAGATTCTTCCTGAAGGGGTCTATTAAATGAATATATTTAAGGCATATATAAAATGTATCTGGTGCAGAGGAGACGGCTCAGTTGTTAAAAGCACTGACTGCTATTCCAGAGGACTAGGATGACAGTATATAGTATCCCAGTATGATACAATGATTCACAATCTTCTGTAACACCAGTCCCACAGGATCTGATGCCCTCTTCTGTTGTCTGTGGACACAAGGAATGCAAGTGATGCAGACATGCATGCTCGAAAAACACCCATACTTATAAAATAAATAAATAAAGGAAATAAAGTTTAAAAAGTGTATGTGGATCTTTTTGCACTGACTATCACTCCCAGTGCAGACATCTTACCATTTGCTACCAAAAGGACCAGCCTAGAGGACATGGTGCTAAGTGAAAAAGGCTAAAGAAACACAAATATTGAGCAATCTTACATATCCATGAAATCTTAACCTAGGCTTTAATTGCCTCAAGAACACTTGAAATTTGTGTGCACATCAGATAAAAAGTTCTCTTGAATGCCAAAATATAAACACGGCAACATTTGTTTGTCATACATGTAGGGCAACAATTGGGTGGAGCCATAACTAATTTCTAGACACAAGGGTTATGCTCTCGTCCCTGTAAATTTACAGTACATTTCTAGATGACTGTCACAGGGGCTAAACATTTGGGAAAACATGGGTTCTGCTGAAGGCTGTTGAAATATAAATTCTGTGCCTGGGAGATTTAGATAGGTACCAAAGCAGAATCTCAAGGGATGGAATTTGATGTGCTTGGGAATTACCAAAAATCATGGAAAAGACTTAATGTGCTCACAAGTAAGAAGCCCCCCTGTGAACTGACAAGAGCAGGTAGAAATGGTCTTTGAAGGAAACTGTTCAGAGACAATGCTCTATGGCTTTCAGACTTCTTTGGATCCCCTGAACAGGATCCATTTATTTTTGCTGTACTTTTGTGAGGATGTTTATTAGTTCAGTTGGTATTGCCATAAGGAGTAAAAGTCAGTTTATGTTCTATCCAATAGCACAGAGATGCCTCTCATTGTATCATAGTAGCTTGCTGACTAACATAAAAGAATTGTGTTCCTAAGTTTAGCATTCTTTGTAAATAACCCAAGAATATGAAGTTAATACATGCCCTTCTTCACTTCACTCTAAGGGATTCAGCATCTGGGAAAATGACACAAAAAATGTTGTTTCTCTTGTCTACATTTACTGCTCTAATTAAGTCTTATATTTCTGCCCCCAGAATGGTCATGTTGAGCCAACATCTACGCAACTGTGGCAGGTTAACCTAGTCTAATAGCTTGCAAGTTCCAACCTTCCAAAACCACCTTTGAAATTAACTATTAATATTCACAATGTGCAGAAAACTTGACCAGGAAATTTTATCTGTTTGTAAGAAATTTACAGCCATATTCTCTCACAGACATAAAAGCATACTCCATAATTATTGAAGCATTTTTGGGTACAAACATATTTAATATTGGTGTCAGTATGACAAATCATAGTATACAGATAAGTTATATGAAATGAGATCAACCTGTGTGTACCTAAGTGGAAAATTGCTCTGATCTACAGTAGATAAAGTGAACAAACTCCAGTGTCATATTTGGTATGACTCAGTGCAAGTTTTAAACACACACAATTTTAGGATTGTTACCCAGAGAACTCTTACTAGACTGTAATTTAGGAATGAGCAGGAATTGTCACATAATAATCCAGGGGACTAAGAGCTTTTGCTTGTTATAATTGGTTGCATGTTTAAAAGTGTAAAAAAAAGCCAATATATTTACATATACTAAAGTAAATATAAAGATTTTGTACACTATGTGAAAATTAACAAAACTTATTTAGACTTCAAAGTTACTCTTATTAATAAAATTATTCTGCAAAATGAATTTCTTTCTCTTCCTCTATACTCTAATGCACTGCTTTGTCTCCTGTTGGTGACTTCTGTTGTTTTGTGCCATGGATAGATTTATCATTGATATAATCATTATTTACTTTAGTGATTATTATTAATATTTCTAATGATTATAACTCTGTGCATCTGCAATGGATTCAGTAAAGTTACTAATGGCAACAAATAATCATCACAATGATGTTTATTATTTCCTTAGTCAGGTTATTGGGTCTTTCACACTACTGGAGAACCTATGGTTGGTTTGCTTTGTTTTGGCATTAGGTGGTAAAGTAGTCCCCATTAACCTTGATCTTATGTCAATCCTCCTGTCCTGCTGGCTTAGCCTTTTGAATGCTTAGGACTACTTTCATGTACTTCCACAGTAGGCTGAGGAAGTGTGAATTGACATTTCTGTGGGCAGAGTGGATTTAAAATTATTCTTTTAAACACATTGCACATTAGCACTTCTGTTCCTGGACAGTCTCATACACATGTTCACCAGGAGGAAAACACAAACACATTCACAAATGGTATTATTTGTGTTAGCAAAATATGGAAGCAAATGTGATGTCTGTAACCATGAATGCATGCCCTATGATCGAATCATACGCTAAAGCATTTATGTAGGAGCTCTAAAACAAGATCAACACAGTCTCATAAAATTGCATGGGCACCACTGATAAATAAAACATTGAGTAGAAATATCAAGTGAAAGATAACAGAGTGAAAATGTGTGTACATAAACCTAAGACAAAAGCTTTAAAAAGGCAATGCAACAACATGCAAAATTTGTTGGAGACAGGTGATGAAGCCTTTGCACATGGTCCTATTAGAATGTGAACATATTTCTTCAGATGGTTGCTACTTCATGACTATTATTTCATATATATATATATATATCACACTAAAACATGAGTATGAACTGCACTGGATATCATCAATCATCTTTTATTTAACACATGTCTGTAGACTATATCTGAATTAAAATTTTGAAGTTATTTTATAGAATGATGTTTTAACTTCTACCACTGTGGGTGAGTTTTGGACATTCTAACATTATCAATTTATGTGTTAAAATCTGTGGGACTAAGTGTGAATTAGTGGCATACTCTCTATTTATGATATTGTTGGGTAGATAGAATATATTTGCTTATAGGTTACCTTTCTACAATTGTAATTATGTTTTCAAGAACAAAAATATTGCATAGTAGGAAGCAGTATAGGTGTTATGGAAGCTTCACGCTGTGTAATAGAAGTGAGGATTACTTTCCTATGGACCGTGGTTTCTATGAATAGAATTAACCAGACACCAATTATCACCTCATTGAAAGAATAAGTCACTGTGACATCTACAGCTGAGATCAAACTCATTGCTTTTGCAATGTGAATTAATTAGAACTGGAGAGAGCTATACTGAAGGGTTAGGGAGCATTGAAAATATATTTTAAGCAACTCAGGGAAGAATGTGTTTCAATTAGTATACGATGGTAATATGCAATAATTTTATTTATGCAAAAGGCTTTACAGAAATGCTTAAGGAAACAGTGGAAGAGGCATAAAATTATCTTCCTCTTATTATGACTATAATCAAAAGGATACAAAACATTGGTAAATATTTATTTATTTATTTATTTATTTATTTTTATTTATTTATAACTAGCATGCAGACCCTACAAAAAGGATTTACTACAAAGTGCATAGCCATGGTGGTGAATGGAGTAAAATGGTTGGTTTCTTACAATCACTCAAAAACACATCATATAAATATGCCCACCAGCCACACATCAGATAAATATGCCCACCAGCCTCTCTGGACACAGCAGTAGGTGTTACCATCTGCTCCCAAATATGCCTGCAGCCCTGTAGCTCTTCCATTTTGGCACCAGAATTTATGGGAAGAGCATGATGTCCTAAGATACACTGATTTCTGAAAAGCGCCTTGAAAGAGAATCCGGTGACACAGCGTTGTATAAATAGCTGGGTTTGCTTCAACCACTGCTGTGTTGGAAGAAGCTACCTCCTTCTTCTATGTTGGGACAGGATGACATGACCCAGAAAACTTAACATCTTGTTGGAATGAGCAGGTAGACAGAACATTGTTCCAGAAGATGATCACCACATGTGTCATCTATTCATTTGTATCAGAAAATGTAAAGAACAAAACAAAACATAAATTTGATGATCAAAACATATGGTACCACTAGCAGGTAATGGAGAATATAAAAAGTCCTGAGAAAATTGGTAGCCACATTTTGAAGATAATGAATGTCCCCATCCCAGGGGCACTTCTAGGTAGGTTCATTCCCATCTTTAAAATTAGTTACTGACTGTGAGAGGTAGGAATTTGCAGTGAATTCACAGTGATGAAATGAAGAGTTCCCAGTCCTCAGGGATTTTTAACCTCATACTATATTATTAATATTGATACCCAGTTCTCATGTTGTTGTGCTTACAACCACTTAAAGATACTAGATACTGTAAGAATTAATAATTTGTGAATATTATTTCACACAAAATAGCAGTTTTAACTTGAAAGCAGGATTTTTGTTAATTTTTTTTTTTTTTACTATACCTGATTATTTAGAAAGAATCAAGAAGAAAAAGTATTCTTAAATTTGAGAATGTCTATGGGGGCAATATGAAAGTCAAACAAATTGGCCATCATAATATGGGAACAAGAACAAGAAAATGGGATCTTCAGTAACTGAGTAATAATGATGTTGGCCAAATCAAGAATAATAAACTTATGGAAAAAAAGCATCCATCAGAAAAAAATTTGTTGCTTGGTAGGAGAATCTGAAATGTTAGGCAAGTACTTATTTATGTCTTATTTTTAAATAGACAGAATATTAATTACAGACAGATGATGCTCTTGAATGAACAGAGGAGTTTTGCTTTCAGCTCTGTGAAACACCTGCACAGATAAGATTACCATCCGTGCCTCCCATGAAGTCAAGGAAGGGTATGGAAGGCAACACTGGTGATATTATTGAGGCATAAGGCAGCAGGGCACGGTGTAATGATAAAACCAAAGTGCTTGCACAAGATTGCCATGACTGACATTTATAATATAGGCAAAGCATCATACGAATTATCTTTTGGAGCACCTGATTTAAAAAAAAAATTCCGAAGCAGTAAAACCATGTCATTATCCACAAACAACTTGAAGAGCTGCAAATTTGAAACATGACATGTGCCTGTCACCTATACCTTCATCCTCATTGAATTATTCCTAATAATGATGATTAGCCTGTATGTATTGCAAGTGGGAATATATTTTTTACTTGAAGATTTGACATGGGAGGAAACTATTCCATAATTGTACATTTGTACATACAGAAAAATTTCATTTCAAATATTCTTGAATACTAGCATCACTAAAAGTTTTAAATTTTATCTAAATCTAAAATCCTGAGTAAGTAACATTAATTAATCACAAACACTAATATGTGGACAATATTTAAGGATCTGCATATATGATATTTTAAAAAATAAAGCATATAATTTCCAGGGGCTATTTTGATTTAGTTGTTATCATTAATGATCAAAAATTAACCATCTTTCAGAATAAAATATACTACTCAGTACAAGTAAACATGTAGGATTAGATTTAAATATAAATATTTACTTGGGTTTTTAAATAAATATTGAAAATCACATTCAGAGTTTGTGTTACATTTATTTTGCAAATATCTAGATTATCCATGTTGCTGAATGTTCAATCACCTTTCTTTTTGAGAAGTTGTAGATTGGAACCCTTCATCTTGTTCATATATGAGAAGGAGAAAAAGGGAGTCAGGTTAGATCTGTATTTCCTTTTAATTTACCATCTAGAGTCACCAACAAGCAGGGCCTGGGTAGGGCAATGATCTAAGCAGAAGAAAATGGCCAATTTGAGTCACTGAACCATAACCATGCTGCTGGAACTGTGGCTTCTTCCAAGTCATTCAAAGATAACTGCCGGGAGAGCAGCAGAGCGAGGTGGCCTTCAGCCACTTGGCTTCTACAGCATCCAAACCAGATCTGCGCCCAGAGCCTCATCAGCATCAATCAGGGAGATAACAACTCATCCTCTCACTGAACTAGGGTTGGAAAACTCACTTTGCTATCACAGTGGCTCATAACCCAGATGATGTGGCTCACAGAGAGAAGCAGTTACCAATGACAGTATTTTCTTAAATAGGCACACTACAACTGCTTACAATGTGAGCTTCTAAGTAAATATTCTTAGAAACCTAAGCTTGTTGATTGAGCTTCCCTCCCGCCTCAATTTTAGGATACAACGCAAAAAGACAAGAAGATGTAGAAAAATATCAACAAATAGAAGGTTGTGATTTGCTCATTTGAGTATCTGGTAATTAGTGTTACCATATGAGTGAAGTGATGTTTTCTCCCTAGTAGAAAATAAATGCAGGTAGTGAGTGAGCTTTGTGCCCTTCAGCTGTGGTCGCCCTGTCCTTGGCACTGAATTATCCTGGCCCTAATTTACCTTTCTCTTTTTCTAACCCTTATGCTCAGTTCTATATTAAAACTATCCTCAATAAAATCTCCAATTCTGCTTCAACCTGGCTAGGTCTGAAATCATTTTTGCATCAAAGCCATGAATCCTGGTTTGGCCCGAGTTGAGGTGTTCCTAAAAGATTAAGAGAACTCCTCCGACTGAGGAGTGATAACAGGATACTTTATGAATTTTCTCAAACCAACTAGCTCTAGAAAAAAATCATTCAGTGGTTATTTGAATTATAATAAGATGATCTTGGTAAAAAATTATGGGTGAGAGAAACTATAAATAATATTTAATGAATATTATTGTGTATGAATATGTAAGTATCTTACTTTGAAGAAAGAAATTAGTCACAATACTTCTTGGCTTAAATGTTGAAAAATGAAATGGGTTATAGTGCTTTTTCTTTTTCCTTTAACAATCTGTTTCCATTGAAAATAAAATGGAATTGAAAATGTGCCCACTCCAATTGCTGAAGGCCCTTTTACTCTCCATAGGGATGAACCACTCTCCTCTCCATTTGGCTATACCCTCAGCCCCAAAGAAGGGTCCAAAGATAGGTCCCATTGCCATTTTCATCCTCTGCTGGTGCATCCAAAACCAGTATGCGGTAGGAACTGCACTGGGCAGTGTCAGGCTGCACCCATGTGCCGCAGGAGTAGAAGTAATGATTTACTCACAGCTCACTTATAATTTGTCCACATATTTGTTTCCCACATTTGTTCATTCTGTAGTCACATATTAAGCGACAAGCCCTTTCCTAAGCATAGGGAACAAGTGAGTTAGATGTGTTTCTTGAATTTCAAGAACCAAAATTATCTGTCATACCAGAAAACTTCTGGTTCATGTCCAGGGTGATGGCCATTGTCAACTGAGACTTGCAGGACACCAAGCAATGCTTCAGACACAAAACAAAATCAAACATTTGTCTAGTATTGTAAGAAGAGTTTACTTATTGCCAAGAGTCTCAAAGACTATGCATATTAACTTTTTGTTTGTTTATCCAAGAGTAGCTTATTCCACAATCATGGAATCACACAGATGAAGGATTCTGTAGTGATAATGTGTTGATTCATAGTTTAGTGAATGATGAAGCAGTTCTAAAGGAAGGCAGTGCAAGGTTACCCAACTCTTGCTATTGCCTCACCTATCTACCTCCAAGGCTTTTCTGTCTTAGGTCAGCATTGCTTCGTTGGGCTCCTAATGGTCTCTCAGTAACTTGCTACAATTATTCCTTACTTATTCTTTAGCATGCAAATTCTCTAACTGAGCTAGCAGGGAAATCTTATCTTTTCTTCAATGATTCCTTAATGACTATAGTTAATAAAACAGAGAAAATGCAATTGGATATGATACTCTAAAGATGTTCTGTCTTTTAAATTTTCTGCTGATCTGAAGTAAAAACACAATTACGTCAGCTCTTAGACTCAGCATATTGTGTTTTTCATTCTAAGTGACTCCATAAATTGCAATTATAGTCATTTGTGGCTCTCACAAGATTATAGGTGACTGAGTATTTCATCAAGTAAGATCAGAATTTCCCATGGTAAACAACAAACATTTGTGTAATGATCTAGGAGAGTAGATTAAACACACAGAAAGGGAAAGCTGAAAAATTCAGAGGATTATCAGTATAGCTTGGTGCCCACAGAAGTCAGAAGAGGGCATTGGGTCATTTTGGACTGGAGCCACAGAGAATTGTGAGGTGTCTTGTAGGTGCTGGTAATCAAACCTGGGCCCTTGCATAACTAACAGATACATATAACTGCTGAGTCAACGCTCCAACCCAGATTTAACATGTTATTTTTCTGAGTTGCTGTTACTAAAAGCTTCTAACATTTACAATGATAAAACCAACATCTATATCATTCCCCTAGACTCCTGTCTGGTACCTTTTGTACTAGTAGCCTAGTACTAGAATTGAGGCATGTAGGTTCCTAAGGCATACTATCTGTGGACCAGGAAGGTCTTAAAGTGACTGTGCTTTGATTTCAGACATCATTTCAAGAGTTAGACCCATGGCTGTGATTGATGGAATTTTCAAGAATTGAGAATAATGATTACAACTTAAATAGTTTCATCAGAAAGCTTCATCATTGTATCATTTAGTGGTTCACTGAATCCCAGGAATTCATACAAATTATTTTATTTAATCTACAGTGAATGCAATGGAGCAGTCATTGTTATATTCACATTCCTTTCTCAGTCATATCTGAAGTGGTCATGAGTGTACAGAATAATATCAATAACTAACAGTAATAGATGCACACTACCTGCTATGCTTTAGAAATTTTTCTACTTTGTAAGTCTTAATTTATCTAATTTTTGCAGCACCTATGACAGTTATCATTCCCATCTTGAAATTATAAACTCTTTCTAAATTATATTCCTAAACTCACAACTAGCTAGCAGAACTAATCTGCCCTTAATCAAGCTGATTCTGGAGTTCACATGCACACAACACTGCACCATAAAAAGGCAGCCATTCATAGCTCATTCACATTTGTTCCCAGCCTATGTCCCACAGGTTGAAAGTTCATCTGCAGTGCCCTCTCTAACTTTAGTAAAGCCATCACTTAATGTTAATACTAAGAAATAGGGACTAAGCCGGGCGTTGGTGGCGCATGCCTTTAATCCCAACACTCGGGAGGCAGAGGCAGGCAGATCTCTGTGAGTTTGAGGCCAGCCTGGGCTACCAAGTTACCAAGTGAGCTCCAGGAAAGGCGCAAAGCTACACAGAGAAACCCTGTCTCGAAAAACCAAAAAAAAAAGAAAAAAAAAGAATAGGGACTATACACTGGTTAGTTGGTTGTTCAAAGGTTATTTAAAATATTTCAACGTACATTAGTTATTTCTCCCCATTTTCCTCTTATCCATTTCCATGGTCTAAAATTGTTATGAAATACATTTTGTCTTTAAAATATTTCATCACAGACAGCATGGTGATGATGGTGGTCGTGGTAGTGGTGGTGGTGGTGTGTGTGTGTGTGTGTGTATACTTATTTGTGTTAGTTAAACCTTAAAACTGTCGAGATTAGTTGGTTTGAGTGAACGTATTTCAGGATAGCTAACATTTGAAAACTTCTAATCAGAATTTTACTTTTAAAGTTATACATGTCAGCCACCATCTTATAGAAGCTAAAATCAGAGGCTGAAATGATCAGCTTAGTGGATTTTGAAATAAATTTTCAAATGATATGATGAATGTAAGTGTCTGTAGGATTCCCTGACTGCCCTAGAATGAGGTGTAAGATTTCAGAAACCAGATGTCTGTCTGCATTCTTTGGCAGGGAATCTGAGATGTGATTTTGAAATGGTCTCATCTATGCCCAGCAACTAAGCATGATGGTCACCATGCTGAATATAGCTGCTAACACATCCATTTAATTGCCTTAAGCAAACTTTTCATCCTGGAGTGGTTGAAACACTAAAAAGATTAAAGAGGTTTAAATGCTTGTTCACCAATAAATGTTTGTAGTTATTATGACCATATTTAATGTTGCTAGAGCAATATGGCTACAGGAAGAGACTTAAAACTCTTATCTGCTTCTACTATATGAACTTTCATTTTGTCATGAAGGAAACTATAGTAAATAGTCACTTGGCTATATAAGTCAGCAAGAGTCTATGTATGTGCGCAATGTGTGTGTCTGCCCAGATGCACGTGTGCCTTCTACAAACAAAACAAAACAATGATGAAGCAGGACAGATTAAATAGGAGACAGACATCAGTCAGTATTTTAAATGTTTTATTTTTATTTTTTAAAGTTTTTTACTTTATATATATTTTCTTTTTTATTATTTTTTCTTTTATAATTTATTTTATAATTTTCTTTTATAATTTAATTTAATTTTACATATCAGCCACAGATTCCCCTGGAACTGGATCAGGCCCATTGGATAAGTGGGACAGCTGATTAGCTTGAACTGTTTGGGAGGCCCCCAGGCAGTGGGACCAGGACCTGTCCTTAGTGCATGAGCTGGCTTTTTGGAGCCTGGGGCCTATGCTAGGACGCTTTGCTCAGCCTGGGTGAAGGGAGAAGGGGACTGGACCTACCTTGACTGAATCTACCAGGCTGAGCTGAATCCCCAAGGGAGTCCTTGCCCTGGAGGAGATGGGAATGGGGGGTGGATTGGGGGGAGGGCAGGGGGGAGGAGGGAGGACAGGGGAATCCGTGGCTGATATGTAAAATTAAATTAATTATAAAATTTAAAAAAGAGAGAGAGAGAGAACAAGAAAAGCAAAGCAAAGACAAAAGAGATAATTGATCGAAACCCACAGCTTTGAGCTGTCCTTGCACAGCACTGGTGCTTCTGGTTCGAGATATGACACCCACTCTTCATGTCTCATTGATCAAAGCATTCTTGTCTTGTGTACTAATTGGCATGGTTCTCTACTTCAGGTAAAAGGAATTGGGAAGTCCTGTTGAAGTTTTTTCTTAGTAGTGGACTATGTAAGATTTCCAAGTGGACCTCCACATGTATACGAATCTTTCCTGCTGTGGATTAGGATCATGAGAGCTTTAAGATGTTTCTTCTGTACTTTAAAACTTTCAATAATCTTGTCATTTCCTATCTGTAACTGTGCACAGTCAATGGAAAGGACGTCGGAATGCTAGTATTTGTGCAGTTTTGTTGTTGTTTGTTTGTTGCCTTTAAAAGGAAATATGGAATGCTCAGGACTGCATGAGGATGAGCTCTGTCCTGTCAGGTCTGGGAGTAATTCACTATTATCTATTAAAAGTTTGATCTTTAGCAAGGTAATTATTCTCCACATTTCTCTGAAATGGAGATACAATGACATATACCAGCTATGGTTGTGAGAATGAAATAAGGAAATGTAGATGAAACACTGTAAGGAGAATTCAGTGAATTGTGGCTTTCAATGTAATTGCTAATATTAAAAACCATGCCAATGATAACAAAGAGAGTGGAGAGAAATTCTCTGAGAAAGGAAGCAGAGCAGAGAGGACAGTGTGTGCTGAGCAATGCCTCTGATTGTAATTGCAAAAACGTGCACAAAATGTCTCCCACAAATATTAACCTTAAAGCTTGACATTTCAGAGACTTGAGACCTCTTATGTTTGCTTAGTGAAGGAATTCTTTTTGTTAATATTTTTCTTATAGTGCATGGGATGGAGTTGCTTAATGCCAATGTCTGTAGCCTTCTTGATGTTGCCTAGAGATCATAGCTTTCCTGGCTTGGCAGGAAAATCCAAATCTGCTGGGAATATGAGGCCAGCTGTAAGGAAGGCTCAGATATTCAAAGTTGATATGTAGACTAAAGATGAGAGACCCATTTTCATGGGGGAAAGAAGCTCACAAAAAAAGTGATATGAGGTATAGTTGGTAGCACCAAAGCAAAAGAGCTTGGTCCTAATCCAGGAGACACTTCAGGAGTCAAGAAAGGAATGAGACCAGGGTGGTGGTAGAGCTCAGTCACAGGTGGATTGTCTGGGCTAGAACAAAAGAAATATTACTCTAGTCTCAAAAGGCTTTAAGTTACTTGCTTTAAGTAAAATGTAAATTCATAATATTATGCTTTTGATATGTTGCATTCTATTCTTGATTGTCTTTCAATTCCATTTACTTTCAATACTGACACCCAGATATCAAAACAAATTATCCTAATGGAATTTATAGTACATTGGGGAAGGGCAAGAGACAGGATGAGTGATCTGGTTATTTGTTTCAAAATCTCTCGGACAGAACAAGAAAATGGTCCAGGAAAAGTGAAGCAGAGCTGTGTTCAAGGAGGTAGCTAGGAAGGACAAAAGGAGGGAAAAAGGAAGTACCTGTTTCTACTTGCTTTGATGGAGTGTGGCTGAACTCTGTGAGTGCTTGTTGGAGCTGTCTGGTTTTCAGCTCACTTGACTGAATGTCATCACTTCATAAAAGCCACTGACCCTGTCTTTAGAGGGAGGCCCTTGGGATGCTTCCCTGTGGTACCTCTCTTGGCCCTATGCTTCTTTATTCTAGAGTGCTCATTCATTACCCAGGGCATCAGTGGGAACATTATTTTTGAGTTTCAATACTCTATATTAAAACTTTTATAAAAATGTATTCCTGAAATCCTAATATACTCTGGAATATAAGAAGGACCATCACATCATATTCAGCTAAAAGGTGCCCTGCCCAGGAAAGCATTAACATACCAATATTGCCTAAGGGTCAGAGCCCATTTCTCAAGTGTTTCAAAGGCAAGTAACATGAAGATGGAAATGACTTTAATGGATTCCACTTTTCACAGTGAAAATTAATTTTTTTGTGGAGATACTAAAGGAAATCATTTTTAAAACCTCCACAAACACAAGAAAACATGTCTGAAACAGAGACATTTGATTTCTTTATTATCCCTTGCATATTGCATGATATCAAACCAAACAATCACTTCCCTTGTCACCAAAGGCAAATACTCAAGGAGTACTTCTCTTCCTCCTTCCAAAGGGAAGAAGGTGTGAGTTTAGAAGTGCAGGTCACTGCCAGGCTCTAATAATTTCTGGCTGGGGATATTTTTGTCTCATTTCATGGTCACCTTATCTGCTTTTACTGGTGCCCCATCATCTCAGGTAAAACACGTTTCTCACTCTCCTTTCTCCCTACATAGCCATGCTAGAATAATTCCACCCGTTTTGTAGCTGACACTGATGCTTTTGGCATGAAAAATGGAAACAGTGGGAGGATTAGGACATGGTCTACATCTGCAGCATCTCAATGTGTGCCCTCCTCCATCTAATAGCTCATTCCCCTCCAAATGGTGCATTTTCACTTTAGGCAGGGATGGCTTTGGATGGCGGTTTCAGAGCTAGAGGTAGTTAGGCAACCCAACAGACTTCTTAATCCACCCCCTCCCCCAGTCTCTCACATTCCTCATGAATCAGATCATTGGCTGCTTGCTCACTCCTTTTCCTTGTGCACAGCCGGCTTCCCTTATCACTGGCATTACTTTCAATCTTGTTGTAGATCTTGCTGATTAAAAACACTGGTCTTGAGAAAATTCTCTTTCTTGAAAGTCAATGCTTGAAGGAGATTAGTCCTATTTATATTGTAAGTCACTGCCTTAAAGCCTCTGGTGACTTTAGTCTCTTGACTGATGCAAACCTCAGCTAATTCTCTTTATCCAGATAATCCACTGGAGTCCAATATTCATCACATGGCAAAATGAAAGCTTTTAAGGAAGAATAAATGTGAAGGCTTAAATTCACATAGAATTTTACTCTTAATAAAACTGTGAAAGAAATTATGAGGAATTCAGTGGTTTTGTATCCTGTTTCTAACGAGATAACTTGAAAGTGAATGAAATCCATGCCACCATAGCACATATGTGTTGGTTATTTGCAGTGCTCTTACCCTGCGAGGAAATGTCACGAAACACGACAAAATCCACTAACACGAGTTTTATTAAGATAAAGTAAAGAGACAGAGGTGCACAGGCCTGTGAAAAGGACACATGAGTAAAGATGGAGCCGGAAATCATGGCACCAGCTTATAAAGGCTGGGCCGTGCCTGCGCACATAGGCCCATGTGGCTATTCCATGCATAAGCATAGATCACATGGTTGTGCTGCGTGCTTTACGCACCCACACAAAGCCACGGGGTCCTGGTCACACGAGACATTTTGACCCGGAAATGACTAGGCAAAGTGACTAGGTCCTGCCGGGTATGTGCAACCATGCCCAACTGTGGGGGAGTGTTGTGAATCCATATCAATCAATATGTTTTGTTTGTCTTGAGTTTCTTTTAACAGGTGTGTGAATCACAGACATTGGATGAGGAAAAAGAAATACATGATTTTTTCTGATCACAGAGGATAAATTTTGTGCATTGAAGCTTTTATTTCTTCTTTGCTTTTGTGTTGATTTCTTCATTGCTCTTGGGTCTCTATTTGATGTCTAACTTAAATTCATTAGATAGTTAATGTGCAGTGACCACATACAAATTACTAATGGATATCTGTCATGTAGGGGGAAAGTCTGTCTTGAAGGATTTCCAATATTATAGTGAAGATACATGAAGCTGTTCTGAATTAGGGCCAGAAAACAAAGGAAAGCTAACAAAATTCAGATTAGTCTCTCCCCTAATTAAACTTTCTGAGGCATTAGGGGAAGAAACTAAGTGAAGAAAGGCAGGTTTTGCACATGTTAACTTATTATTCCAGTCTAATCAGTAGCTGACCAAGGTTCTAAGGACTGGAAGTATTATGCATCAAGCCTCACCTCATCCCCTGACTGATGGGAATGTCTTTCTGTATGCTGTGAATGTGTTGCTCTGATTGATTGCTAAATAAAACGCTGATTGGCCAGTAGCCAGGCAGGAAGTATAGCATAGGCAGGACAAGAGAGAGGAGAATTCTGGGAAGAGGAAGACTGAGTCAGGAGTCACCAGCCAGACACAGAGGAAGCAAGATATAAAGATACCAGTAAGCCACCAGCCATGTGGCAAAGTATAGATTTATAGAAATGGGTTCATTTAAGTTGTAAGATCTAGCTAGCAAGAAGCCTGAGCCACGGCCATACAGATTATAAGTAATGAAAGTCTCTGTGTGTTTACTTGGATCTGAGCGGCTGCAGGAGTGGGATGGACGCAGGAAAACTCCAACTACAACTGACCTCTAATTTACATTGTATGTCAGTTGACCTAGTCTCTTACTTGGCAGCCCAGGATCCTACAAGGATTACCAATGCATTTTTCACATATATTCACAAAGCTCTATGGATATTTTCCCATATTTCAGAGGATAACATAATATAGTTAGGTATCAGTTGTCTTAGTGTTCAGCAAAATATTATTATGTCTTTGGAACAAGAGATATGGGAAGAAGGGCTATCCAGGTTGGGGGTAGAAGGTTTTTTTTTTTTTTTCCATAGGCATACTCTACCTTTTTTATGGGTAGGCTAAATCAGATTGAGTGGAATAAAACAAAGATCATTGTTCAAGAAAGACAAAACATTAACAATAACAACAAAAACAAGCAGTATAGATGCAAAATCTACCATTTTAACCTGAATTTCCCAACATAAAAGCTGTCATTTAGAGCTTATATATAAGCAAAATTAAAAGGCCGCAGGCTAGTAATGCTGCCTGCAGCATCTGCTACCGATTGTGTGGGTTTCTACAAAGAAATTTTGTGTGGAAACAGTGATGTATACTCATGGTCCACCAAATAGAATGAAGGTAATGTCTCTGCTTGTAATTTGTTA
>CABHPQ010158460.1:0-39980 GCA_902168405.1 Peromyscus aztecus | reverse complement strand
AGGAGGGACCAGGAACTGAGTGTCCTAGACAGGCATGGGCTCAAGCTGTAGGGTAGAAGTATCTACACCCTGTCTATTCTAGGCTAAACTGATGATGACTCAACACACACATAGGACGGACCAATTGCAACCGGTCACCAGGGCTGGCTTGGAGGCAGGAAGCTGTGGACTCAGGTCCTTGAAGGCTGTTATTCTGCAAACCCACCAGGCTGGGAAGACGTTTCTGTGGTGTGTCATGCTTTTCTCTTGGTGTGGGCAATTGGTTTCCTTCTTGAAGGAGAATACCATAGGGCAGGCACTCAAGTCAGCCATAAAATGAAGCAGGCAGCCGGCCAAACACAACCCTGCTTAGCAGAGCTATTTCCAACTACTTGTTGGGAGTTTCAATCCCTACCCCCACTTCACAAGTCAGAATCTGAAAAACAGATTGTTCTGGTAATAAGCAAATAGGGAAGAGGGCCAGGGTCGCAGTCAGCTGCGAAGATTCAAGGTAACCCTGACCGAGGTCATGGAACAATTTCCCAAGTGCTGATCAGAAGACTCTGCCAGGCCTAGAGGCCCTGGTGCTAGAGGCCAGGCCCTGGCATGCACTCCCCCCAGCAACTTCCATGATTTAAAAGTATCTTAATGTGCCAGGTGGTGATGGCGGACACCTTTAATTCTAGCACTTACAAGGCAGAGGCAGGTGAATCTCTGAGTTCAAAGCCAGCCTGGTGTACAGAGTGAGTTCCAGGACAGTCAGGGCTACACAGAGAGACCCTGTCTCAAAAAACAAAGAAAAAAACAGCATGGAATACAAATGAATGTCACCTGGTATCCAAAGAACACCTACCATAGGGCCTAGGTTGCAGGAAAATGAGTGCTGATGTCTCTACCTGGATGTTCACTGAGATGCCAACTCAGAGAGGACCAGCAGCCAGGGGAGAACGAAGCCATGAAAAACCAGTGAGGCACAAGGGGCAAGAGCATCCCACTCCATCCCCAGCCCTGAGACCAGCAGCTGCACAAGTTCCTCTTCAAGTCCTCAGTAAGAGGACTGAGTGGGGAGTGGTGTGGGAGTAGGGTGTGAGCAGTGACCGTGAGAGGAACCGAACCTCTGACTGGCCCTGGCTCAGGACAGCCTGTTTGCCAGCTTGTAGAGCGATTCCAAATTCACTAGGGCTTGGGGTAGCGGTTCTGTCTAGGGGCTCCTCAATTTTGGTTAACTTTGGGAATGAGTCCAAGACAAAGCTGTGGCTGCACCATCAGGACGAGAGAGGAAGGCTTAGAAAGTCCAGTAGTTGTGGGGAGGAATGAACTGAGAATAGGTGGAGGGCATGTGTTCCCGGGTGACCAGGTGGAACTGGTGAATGGGGCTACTGAACGCTTCCAGCGAGCAGAACTGGGGTTTTAGTGCTCTGTGGGTCTGATTCAGGCCACAGGGCGAGAGCAGAGCACATGCTCGCTCCTAGGAAACAGATGAGAAGAAAGATAGGCCAATGAAGAGGAGAGAGCTCTAGTGTATCTGAGGCCCTGGGTTTGATCCTGGGCCTCCCCGAACATGGGCAACAGTTCTCAGGGCCCAATTCCGGAACTTAGTAATGAACGTGATATGCAAATAACATCCCCAATGTTTGCCTCTGTCCACACCCTTCCCAGAAGGGTCCAGGCAACAGCTGGGCTCTCTGAGAAACAGCAACAGAGAAACACCAAGTGTCTACCCAGGACCCAGCCTGACTTCACCCTGACGTCTCTAGGGGAGCCTGGGGAACAAGAAACAGAAAATTCTTGCTGAGGAAGTTAGTAAAACTCCAACTTTCTGCTCAACACATCCCCAAAACCTCTGACCCCAATCTTCCAGGACTCCGGGCAAGTGGGTGACTGGGAGCCTTCATGCCAGCTGTGGGGGCCAGTGTGTGAGCAAGCCACCTGCAGAGGCAGCTCTGGGAGAGTGGGCTGGCGGCCGGCAGCCGGGCTCCACTGTCAGAGGGTCTGGTAATGCTGCCGGAGCCGGGCCTGCAGGAACTCATATGTCAAGTTGTGTCGTGTGATGATCCCCACGATCTAGGACAAGGAGAAAACACCCAGGTCACCAGAGTGTCCAGCCCACAGTAAGGGTGGGTGTGAGGAGAATGGTCCCTGCCATGTACCCCAGGATGTAGAGACAGAAAGAGAATTGGGACCTGGACAGTGTGAGGACATGACAGGGTTAGTGTGCTCATGGCTCAGATTTCCTATTCTCAGGAAGCATGGGGACAGATGGAGCTGCACAGAAGGAACCAGTGGGCCCTGAAGTGGGAGCGGGGAGAGGGGGTAACTAAAAGAGACCCTGCCCCTTGGGAAGAGCCCCCTGCTTTCTCTCAACACAGATCTGTATGTGGTTCAGACTTTCTTTTATTGTTTTTGGTTTGGGTTGAGACAGGGTTTCACTCACAACACAGCCCAGGCTGACCTTGAACTTGCCACCTTCCTGTGTGCTGTGCTGGGATTACAGGTGTGTGCCACAATGCCTGGCAGAACTAGCCAGTGCTTTATTTTGTGCACTTGTTTATGAATAAACCTAGGCACATGCTCTACCGCTGTAGAGCACATTTCCTCCCCAATGTGCATCGTGTCCTGTCTTAGAGTTTCTATTGCTGTGACAGAATGCCATGGCCACAAGTAAGCTG
This sequence comes from Peromyscus aztecus, assembly GCA_902168405.1. Classification (NCBI taxonomy): domain Eukaryota; kingdom Metazoa; phylum Chordata; class Mammalia; order Rodentia; family Cricetidae; genus Peromyscus; species Peromyscus aztecus. Next base: position 37,332 of record CABHPQ010158460.1, on the reverse strand, counting down.
GGGAGGAAAGTTTATTTCAGCTACATTATAATCCATCACTGAGCAAAATCAGCACAGGAAGTCAAACAGCATAGGGACGTGGAGGCAGAAACTGATGCAGAGAACATGAAGGAGTGCTCTTTATCGACTCTTCATGACTTGCTCAGCCTGCTCTGTTATAGCACCCATGACCACCAGCCCAGGGATGGCATCATTTACAATGGGATGGGCCCTCTCACATAAATCATTAACTAAGAAAATGTACTACAGCTTTGTCTACAGCCCAATATTACGGAGGCATTTTCTCAATTCCGAGTCCCTATCCCCGAATGACTCTAGCTTTTATCAAGTTGACATAAAACTGGCTAGCGTATGTCCTTAAACAGGACACATGCCAAGCCTGGTGGCACATACCTATAACAGCATTTGGGAGGCTGAGTCAAGAGGACTCCTCAAGTTCAAGGCCAATCTGGGAAGAAAGGGAAGGATGGAGGGAAGGCAGGTTGTCCCTGTAAAGAGGTACTACTTCCTCCCAGGGTCATTTTGGTGACATGTACTGAAGACCTTCCAAAAGGAACTAAAACTCAGCTAGATGAGGAGGACAGGGAAAATGGAGCACACAGCCATGCGGCTCGACTGTGCCCAGGGGGAGTGCTGTAGCTCAATGGTAGATCGAGCACCTGCCTCCATGCAGCTGAGGTGAGCACCTGTGGGAAAACCCACTGTGAATCATACAGAACCTGTGCACAGGAGAGTGAACAGGGCAGTGACCTCAGCAGGGCAGGGGTCAGGGCTTACTTTTATTTTGTGTTTTCTTATTTTGCTACAATATAGTGTAATAATATAACAATAGCTATGTAATTAAAAAATTAAGTTGGGCCTGGCGTGGTGGTGCACGCCTTTAATCCCGGCACTTGGGAGGCAGAGGCAGGCAGATCTCTGTGAGTTCGAGGCCAGCCTGGTGTACAGAGTGAGTTTCAGGACAGCCAGGGCTGTTACACAAAAAAAAATCCTGTCTCGAAAAACCAGAAGATAAAATAATAATAATAAGTTGGGCTGACATGATGGCTCAGTGGGTAAATATGCTTACCATGCAAGCCCGGTGACCAGAGTTCAATTCCCAGAAACCAACCCGCTCAAGGTGGAAGGAGAGAACCAACCCCACAAAGCTGTGCTCACATGCCACACAAACGTAATTACCTCTGAAAAGAAATGATGGAAGAGTCTGCGAAAGTGATCACTGGGTGTGCTATCTTTTAAAACCCTCTGAGAACTTTGCCTTAAATTCTATTAATGCTACAAATGCCCCTAAGAGGCAGGAGGAGCCAAGGAACACAGACGGGGAGGAAGTGAACCCTGGAGCAGAGACAAGAACAGGCAATGGAGGGTGGACGGCAGACCACAGGGCGCCCCCTGCTGGACGGGTGCAACAGACATGCACACAGGGAAGAGTCAGGGTGAGAGGACAGCCCAGAGGGAGCCAGGACACCGCTCTCCCCCACCCAACGCACTCACCTCTCCCACTGCATTCACCACAGGCAAGTGGCGCAGGCCCATGGTTCTGAACAGGTTGAAAACTTGGGAAACATGGGTGTTGGGGGAGACAGTGAATGGTGAAGGGTTCATATATGGGGTGACATCCTGCAGAAGAGAAAGCAAGAATCATCCACAGCCTGGGATAAGCATGGACAGAGCATGTGGGACAGCCGCGAGGGACAGCCCTCCTCACCACAATCATCCGGGGATTCAGCAGTGTGAGATCCAGGTCATGTATGTCTGGATACCTTGGATAGTCCTCGGCCATCTCAGCATAAGAAAGGCGTGGCTGGCTGGCACTCTGCAATTCCGACCAAAACAGTGTCCTTGCAACAAACAGCAGCTGCCAGGAGGGTCATTAACAGTCCCTCCCAAGCTATGCTAGTATCTTCCAGTCAGAGGCCACCCAGCGGGACAGACAGTACAAGAGCCACAGTGGGTGCTAAGGAGGGAGCCAGCCAAATAGCAAACTAGCTTCTAATGGATGAGAAAACTGCTAACAGGGCTTGTGGGTTGATTTAGCACCCTAAAAACAAAAGGAAGAGAAAGGATGGATGTGGGGGAGCTGACAGGAGGAGGGCACTTCTTCCACTAACACATTCAGGAAAGTTCACTTCCACCAGATTAAAACCCTGCAGTAGTAAAGGCAGACGTGGCGGCGGACATGCCTGTAATCCCAGCACGTGAGGGCTGCAGACAGGAGGATCAGGCATTCATCCTCAGCTATCCTGTGAGGTAAAGACCAGCTGGGGCTATATGAGATCCTGTCTCAACAACAAAGAAAGCAAAAGGAAAAGCCCTCAGATGAGAAAAGCTCACAGGCCAGCAGGCAGGAGACGGTGGACAAAATGTGTCAAAGGCTAAACAAGGGACAAGTGGAGTCACCCAGCTCTCAGCTCCCTCAAGACCTCGGAGCTCACAAACAGCAAACGGCCTATGAGGCAAGCACCCTACTCAACAGCAGCTGTGTACACATCACACACACAGAACCCCCTCTCCCTGAACAACAAGGCCTGACCCTGCTGCCTTCCTGCCTTCCAGGACACCAGGACCCAAGACTTACAGACTGACTTTCAGAATAACACACTCCTCGGACAAGCAGGGTGACGAGCTGCGAGCGCAGGACAAGGCCGTGGAAGGTCAGCGGGCGGAAGCGCTCCTCCATGGTCCAGTCTTCACTCGGGGACTGGTCAGGGTATAGGTTGGGGTAGGGAGTGTATCTGTTACACAAAAACCAGATGCTGCCTCGTATACCCTCAGCAGGGTCACTTCTGCCACATCCCATCATCTCCAGCAAGCTCAAGGGCTCACTCCCACCCACTGTGTCCAGGGTGCTCTGTATGGAGGCTGTAGGCAGCCACTGCGAGGCCCTCACCTCCTCTCCAGCATCTGCTGCAGCAGGTCCTCCTTCTCGGCCGGCTCCTCGGAGGCCACATGCTCATCGCACACATTTCGAAGCTCGCTGGAAGGGTAAGACTTCATGGACTGGCCCCGCTTGCGCTGCTCACCGGCACGGGTGAGGATACTGGATTTCTATGGGGGGTAGGGTAGAGACAATGAGTCTTTACAGGAGCCAAGATGGCAGTGTTGGGCACACAAACACAGGAGCATCAACAGGGTGTGGTGATGGGATAGCACTTTTCATGGAGGTCTGCAAGCCTCTCAGAGGTGCAGGGCAGTCAGTCCTTGGACTTGACTATAAACCTGAGGCCTCACACACGATCGGTCAGCCTCTACCACTGCACTGCACCCCCAACTCCACCAGCTCGAGTGTGTCACTTGCCCTTGACAGTCAGTCTGACTGGGTTTAGTGCTAGTGAAGCAGCCTCTGGGTGTCTGTTTCCATAGGACCAGATCCCCAGGGCTTTGACCTCACAGACAGATGAAGAAGAGAAGCTGGGATCTAGCTGGGAGAAGCAGGTCACAGTTGTGTGTGTATGCATGTGTGTCTGTGTTCTCGGGGCTCTATCATCCTGGCCCCTTCCTGTACTCTTCTGTCTGCTCTCTCTCCACCATGCTGCTGCTGTTCCCCTCTGCACACCTTCCTGGCCCTGACAGACAGACACCTCTCAAACACAGGTCAAAAGAAACCCTTCTAAGTGGTTTCTTTATTTACTGTTTTGTTTTTTCGAGACAGGGTTTCTCTGTGTAGCCCTGGCTGTTCTGGAACTCACTGTGTAAACCAGGCTGGCCTCGAACTCAGAGATCCGCCTGGCTCTGCCTCCCGAGTGCTGGGATTAAAGGTGTGCGCCACCACCGCCCGGCTTTTCTAAGAGGTTTTATGCCACACATTTATTATATCACAGTGATGCAAACTTCTCTACTGCATCCAACCTCATAGTTTTCCTGCCTTAAGACTCCACCTTCTCTCATTTGGGGAGGCGCACCTCAATTCTGCAGAGGGAAAGCAACTTTTCTCTTACACTCTTGTCTTGGAGGGACCGTCAACATGTGTCTGCCTTTCCCAAAGATACCAAAGGCAATGAGTGGGCACACAGTCTGTGTGAGGTGATGGGCCTGGACTGTGAGTTGGTAGCTACCCAAGGACAGAGACCAGCCAGTGCCCATTCCTCCTGGTATCCCAAATGGCATTATGAAGCCAGTATCTGCATCCCTAGAGCTCACAGCTAGGTCTGCAACTTCGAGTCAATTTCCTTCTCATTCTTTTTGGCTGTGGTTTATTGGGACAAGGTTTCTCTCTATAGCCCAGGCTGGCCTGAAGCTCACAGTGATCCTCCTGCCTGGGCCCCCACTCTCCTAAGTAGGTCAGAGTCCATTTGTGTCAGCAATTCTAGCACCGTCCCCGATGCTTGCATATGGTAAATAATTAATATCAAGTCTGCTGACTTTCAAAAAGAGCCCACCCACCTGCTTCCTGCTGCCCAAATGAGCACACATCCTCCGAGAAACCCACAGTGTCACCTGTGAGGGTGCTGCAGACTTTCCCTAGCCTGACAGAGTCCGAGTCCACCCAGCTTCAGAGGCAACACTACAGTCTGAGTGCTGGGCCAGATGGTCCTTCCTCACTTGCCTTCCCTTTGGGGCCATTTTTTTTTTTTTTTTTTTTTTACCTTGAACTTGATGTTGTTGCTGATGAGCTGGTTGCCCTTCATGAACTCCTTCTCATTGCCCCGGTTTTCTGTGACCACTGGGAAGGCGTGGTGGACGGTGGTGCGCAGAATGCTCACCAGAGACTGGATGCGAGTGTGTGGGTAGACGTACGTCAGGTTGGGCTCCATGATGTCACTGGCTCTCAGCCTGCGCAGGAGGAAGCTAGAATAGCCTCAAAGAGACCACTGCCACTGGGGACAGGCTGGATTGGGGACAGGCTGGACTGGGCAATGCTGCCTCTCCATCTCCACCTGGGTCACTGGGGCCTCTCTTCTGACCATCTCCAGTAGTTCCCCCAACTTCTACCACCACGCCTGCTACACCACTCCCCACTTCATCATGCTAGACGACCACTGTTACCTCTCCATGAACCCCTCCAGCTTTCCCAAGGGTTGGCCAGCCACTCCTTGAATGCCACATCACATGCTTTGTATCACTACTAATCACTAATTGTCTTGGAATCACAAGGGCGATTCTGGAGTCCTTGTTTAGGCCAGGATGGTAAGCCAGAGCCCACTGATCAGTTCCAGCCCTGCACACTCATCACATTCATCCATGTCCGTTTTCCTACTGTAGGAAGGGCTGACAGGCTCACAATGCTGAAAATATTTGCTGAGGAAAGGCTGCTGACCCTGCATTAGCTCATAAGGCCTGCCTGATACACAGATAAGAGGTGGGACACCTGTGGACGCCCCAGCCGAGACAGTGTGGTGCTTGGTTAGGTGTGTGGGTAGGCCAGTGTCACTGCCGGGGCTTTGTGTGTTCTCGGTGTGAACATCTAGCCAAGGTAAAAGCTTGACCCAGTTCTCACCGTTTACTTGGCCAGGACACTAAGAAGCCAAATAACCACAAAGCAGCCTTGCCTCTGGGCCCCACCATGCCACCCAGCCTGACCTCCAGACTCCTAGCCAACTCAAGCTGCTCAACATCCCCAAACTCACAGGGGACACGAATGGACTTTCTTCTAATCTGAGCAATGGGAGCTACTGTTTCCCACCCTGACAGGCTCTGCAGGCCCTGAGCTTAGAGACTCTGGTACAAAGATGAGCAAAGAGGCCAGCATCTTACTTGTCCATTTCCACCTCTGTCTCCCACTCCAGAAGAGGCACACCTCGCAGGCCCACGTGGATGTCATAAATGCCCTTATTGAAAAAGTCTCCCGTCCACTTGGCCACCTAGAACACAAAGCCGAGACCTGAAGACAGCCCTTGAGATGAGTGTGGCCCTTGGCCCGCCAGCAGCCAGGGAAAGTGCTCACCATCAGAGTGATCATGATGGGCAGCCCGTATGTGACCTCATTGGTGGACTCGATCAGGATGACTGTGAGACTGATGGTCATTCTCACAACCCCACCCAAGAAAGCTGCTGCACCGATTAGGGCAAAGGTCCCGGAATAGATGTGGCCCAGTCCTATGTAGCTGATGAAGAGAGAAACAGAACTGGATTAGACTCACTGGTGCTGTGGGCTCACACACTTGTGAACATGGGCACACGTGCACACGTTACCACACTACCTTTTCAAGATGTTGGCAACTAAACGTCCAAAAGCTGCTCCACACAGCAGGGAAGGCACGAAGAGGCCACTGGGGACAGAGGTGCCGAAAGTCCAGCACGCCAGCAGGAAATAGAGGACGAAGAATAAGGCCAAGGTGACGGGGCTGAAAGTCCCTGCAGGGTGAGAGCAGACTTGAGTCACACTAGCAGATGCCGGCACAGGCCCACAAGACTGTGTTGGGTCTCTCCAGGTCTTCTGCACCCAGCCTGGTCACACCATCAACACTGAGCTGACACCCACCCCGGGGGCATGTGGTGTGTGCACACTGACACTCACTATCCTGATGGAAGAGCTGCAGGATGGCAGACTCCTGGGAGTTGAAGAAGAGTGTGGCCATGTCATTGTAGGTATCATTGGGACAGAAAAACGTCTTGATGGTTGAATTCACATCTTCTGATGTGGCCTAAGGAGGAGATGAAAAAGTCAATATAAGGCACCAGACCGGGACATACAAGTTTTCAGTGATGTCTCCTAAGAGGTCAGACATCTGGCGGACAGCTTTCCCAATGGGAGGAGCTGGGGTCTAGCCAAGGAAGTAGGTACACATCTATGCATGGGTACTAGGTGGCAGCGGACTATGATGCTGGGCTCTTGTATTCTGAATGTGGAGTGAAATAATCAGGGTGAGGGTGAAGGCACTCCTCATCCACACTTTTTCTTTTTTCTTTTCTTTCTTTCTTTTTTTTTGAGACAGGGTTTCTCTGTGTAGTCCTGACTGTTCTAGAACTCGCTCTGTAGACCAGGCTGGCCTGGAACTCACAGAGATCGCCTGCCTCTGCCTCCTAAGTGCTGGGATTAAAGGGGTGCGCCACCACTGCCCAGCAACACTTAAAAAAAAAAAGTATTTGTGCCGGGCGTAGGTGGCGCACGCCTTTAATTCCAGCACTTGGGAGGCAGAGGCAGGCGGATCTCTGTGAGTTCGAGGCGGGCCTGGTCTCCCAAGTGAGTTCCAGGAAAGGCGCAAAGCTACACAGAGAAACCCTGTCTTGAACCCCCGCCCCCCCCAAAAAAGTATTTGTGTATGTCCGTGTCCGTGTGAGTGTAAGCACACAACTGCTGCGGCAGGCATGTGGAGGGCACATGACATTGGGCTGGGGTCTCTTACTCACAGCTGCACGTGCCAGACTAGCTGGCCCCCCAACTTCCGGTCCACACCTCCCATCTTGCTGTAGCAGCACTGGTATTACAGATACAAGCTGCCATGTCCAGCTTTGTATGGGTTGTGGGGATCTGGACTCAGGTTCCTGGGCTCGGACGGCAAGCGCTTTCCCCGCTGCGCCATCCCCTTGACCTCATTCACTCTCATCACTAAGCATAGCTACATCAGTCACCATGGACTTGTTTCCTCCTTAGTGCAGATTCTGAAGGGACACAGCTAAGAGCTCAGATGAGAGCGCCCTCTGTGGGCTGTGGGACGGTGATGCAGGTTAGAGACAGAGACGTGGTGGAGCCTAGGAAGCAGAGCAGGTCACTCGACCTAAAGCCCCAACTCTGGTTCCAAATGAAGAAAAAGATGCTTTATTCTGGATTTTCTGCAAAAGAAACCAACCTCAACATGAGGCCTGACAGCAATACCACGTTCCTGGCCACTTTTCCTCCAACCCCCTAAGAACACAAGCCAAACGAGGAAGAATAGATTCTTCCTTAGTGTTCTAGGCTTCACATTCTTGACACCCTGTGTGAGCATGGGATTCTGGTGCCACCTGACTTAGGAGTAGAGGCAGGGCATCTACAGATGGATGGTCCTCCATTTCTGGTTGGTGGTAAACAGCGGCTTAGCTTCACCTCATTGCTGTCCCTGTAAATATGGACATTGAGGATAAGGATCATCCAGATTCTGATCCACTAATGATGCTACAAAGATGCCCATCTGTGGACACAGTAACAACACTGGATGATGGTGTCTATACTCCAAGCAGGTGAACCCAGCCAGGCAATACAGCAGGATGTGGACTCATTAGGAGGTAGGACAGCGCCCCCTGTTGGTAGGCAGAGAGACGAGTGGAGAGGAACAGTGGACAGTTGGCTATGGCTTAATAATTGACACATTCAGGGTTTCCCAGACTATGTCTGGAGGTTCTCTGGAAAAGGTCTTGAGGTCAGTTGCATGCATAAAATTAGACGGCTTCAACACTGACTCTGCCACTCTCCAAAGACCTTGGGGAGGTCTTTAACTTAGGAAACTGCTTTCCTCACCTATAAAATGGAATAATACCTTCCCCATGTAACTACATGTTACAGCTGAGGGACCCTGGTCAAGACCTCACTTTGCCTCTGTCTTCTCACCTGAAAAATGGGGATACTATTACCAGCCAGCACAGTGAAGAAGAATAAAAACGAAGAGCTCTGCAAGGTACTCGTGGAAGACCTGAGACACAGCGCTTTCTCTAGCGCTTGCTGGATTACTAGCCACCTTTTCTGGTTGAGTTCATTTCTTTAGGTTAGCCCACTGAGCACAGACTGTCTTTTGTTTTTCTTATTATTAGTGTTCCACAACAAAATACATTTTGAAGTTTGGTCTCATAAATGAAATGGCCTTGGGAGTAACTGGGTGTCAGCAAATTTCCTCTTCTTTACCCGTCACACAAAGTCTCTGTGGTGCCTTCTTTCGACCCAGGCATCTGAAGGGTCACCCTTTTCCTGGGGACACTTAGACAGGCTATTGCAAGGGCCAGATGTGGCCCTTGGCTACAGCTTGTTGACCTCTCATTTAAAATATTCTAGGGCTTCCCAGATTGTTTCCTGGAGACTGAAGAGTCAGCTCTCCCAGACAGGCCCCCGGGCTCTGACAGCTCTGGGCTGCTACTTGGAAACAAGAAGACAGAGTTCACACAATGTTCAGCAGCTTCTTCCACCTTGGAGACCAAGCCACATGCTGCCTCTGGGACCATCAGAGTGGACCAAACCTAAAGGTAGAGTGCACTCCCATGACCTCCTAAAGGCTGCAAAGGAGAAGCGCAGAAGGGGACACGTGCCAAGGAAAGCAGCCCACAAGAGCCAGATGCTGGGAGGTGTTAGTGTCACCCCACGTGACTCTCCTATCACAAAGGTGAGGTGGTGGGTGTTGTAGCCCTAGGCCAGTGTGTTCCGCAGGCCAAGAGGGACAAGTGTAAATGGGGCATGGACAGAAGTGAACAGTTAGCTACTGAGCATGCTTCCCATGAGTGTGATTCCCTAGAGAAGAGCAGCCGGAGTTCCTGACAATGTAGAAAAGACAGACGGCAACCGTGCACAGCCCTCAGGTAAAGCACATTCAGTGGGCATGGAAGAGCGCGGCTCTACAGAGACGCACATTTCCGGACGGACGATAAGGGCACCAAGTTTGCGGGCCTACCTGGAGCTGGAATGAGCCATTACCAGTTTGACTCGCAGAAGACATCTGTCGGCATTCTCCTAACACCATGGAGGCCACAAACACCACCACAGTGCTCACCAGGGACACCAAGAGGCTCTCTAAGACTCTAGAAAACAGAGCACAGCCGTCAAAATGCATCAAAAGATGTCTAGGCTTGAGTGTGCACAATTACCCGACCTGCCCCACCAACCCTCTCCCCACGGGGCAGGCCCAGCAGCCCTGGTCAGGACACACAGAATTCACTCCAGACTTGCTCCATCTAGCTAGCTGCAATAAAGGGCAGGCAGTTAGCTGATGAAAGGAGCTGTTGCACACACATAATTTTCTCTAAAAAGCTAAATGGCTTTTCTTCTCTAAGTCCAGGGCAAGGGCAAATCATGACAGACAGCTCCTCAGCTGACCCTCCTGACTTTTGGTATGTGTGTTAGAAGAGGTCAGAAGAGGGTGAGTCACCCAGTCACTCAGATATAAACTCGGCCTCAGCTTCTCTGGCCTTCACAGGGCATATTTATGAGCATATGTATATGCTCAGTCTCAGAGGAGAAATCAAACGGGTGTGGGAAGCAGGGTCTGTTCACAGGACCATCTTCCTTGGGAGAGATGGTCCGCCCACAAGGAGCTAACTGCAGGTACCTGACGAGCTTAGGTTTCGGGTGCACGTTGCGCATACGATACTTTGCAAGCCTCTTGTTCAGACAGTTGAATGTGGCTCCCAGGAGGCCCCCAATGACCCCCATCACGACGAAGAAACCCAAATCCAGAGCTGTCCAGAGATGACATTTTTTATCAGAGTCAGAGCACTGAGAGAAGGGGGAAGGGAGGGAGAGAGAAAAACCAGAGTGGCCATGAGAGCAGGGAGGGAAAGGAACAGAGACAGACCAAGAGCGGAATGCCTTGCTTCCCTGCTGAGGGTCCAGGCCACCCGGGCACACTGCTCACTGAGCAGCTGTGTGTACAAACGACAGCCACTCCAGAGGCCACCTACACCTCTAGTTTCTACTTAAGAGCAAGTTTCAGGGTCAAGGAAAATATCCTGGGAGGAAGGAGGAAGGGTAAGACATACCTTAAATTCACCGAAGTTCAGCAATCCGGGCAGCTGGAAGGAGCCCCAACTTCCAAACTGAATCCCAGAACGGAAGAAGTTGAGGGTGAAGGCGGCAGACATGGAACAGAAGAGCTACAGGACAGGTACCAAAAAAAAAAAAGAACACTGGTGACATCACACTCTCTCCTCGACAGTCTTCTCACATTTAATTAATTCATTTATTCATTCACTCATTTACATATTTGTATGTCTGTGGCAGTCAGAGGACAACCTGTGGGAGTCAGTCCTCTCCTTCCACCAACTCAGGTCTGGCATGGCAGCAAGTGCCCCTATCCACAAGACATCTGCCAGCCAGACAGTCCCTTGAAAACCTATCACTCCACCAGGGTGGTGGCACAGACACTCAAAGGGCAGAGATCTCTGTGAGTCTGAGGCTAGCCTGGTCTACACAGTAAGATCCTGTCTCAAAACCAAACCAAAACAATAACAAAAACAAACAAACAAAGGTCAAAAACCCATGGCTCCGGAAGGGACCTTCCGAGGTGACTGGGTTCAGGGTTTGGGAAGCACCGCCAGGCCCTTCCTCGGAGAAGGCAGGCTTTGAGTCGGTGTCCCCACCACCCTCCACGAGTGCCTGATGCTGAGAGCTCCTTATGGCCCTACACCCAAGAGGAAGGAGGACACAACAGAGATGGATCAAGTCACGGTGCTGCCGTCCCTCCGCCCCAGCAAAGACTCGCACATTTTCATGGCACAGGGTTCACAAGACAGAACAGCAGCCGTTTGGCACGGGATGGACAGTTGGGGGGGTGAGTGGGCTCGTAGGAAGAGCACAGAAGTCCTCTGTTTGGAGGCTATGGCTGCTATGACAGGGAAGTTCCATGGAGTCATGTGGTGGTATTGTGTTCCCCAAAATATTGTGTACCTTAATAAACTTATCTGGGGTCAGAGAACAGGACAGCCACAATATTAAACATAGAGGTTAGGCAGTGGTAGCACACGCCTTTAATCCTGGCATTCCGAGGCAGAAATTCATGTGTTCAAGGATACACCCAAGCATGGTGACCCACGCCTTTAATCCCAGAAAGCAAGCCTTCAATCCCAGGGAGTGGCAGTAGAAAGCAGAAAGGTATATAAGGCGTGAGGACCAGAAACTCGAGGCATTTGCCCTGGAGAGGCATTTGCCCTGGAGAAGCATTTGGGCTGGTTAAGCATTCAGGCTTCTAGCAGCAGTTCAGCTGAGAGTCATTCGGATATGAGGACATAGAGGCTTCCAGTCTGAGGAAGCAAGACCAGCTGAGGATCCGGTGAGGTGAGATAGCTGTGGCTTGTTCTATTTCTCTGACCTTCCAGCATTTACCCCAACACCTGGCTCAGGTTTGATTTTATTAATAAGAACTTTTAAGATTCATGCTACAGAGTCAGTCTGCTAGCTCCAACAAAAAGACAGTTACATGTTTCAAGTAATGTTCGGGTACATTCCAGACTTGTGCTTGGGCACAAGAGGTGGCTTCCATGGACAGTCTCCTTACCACTTTCCATGTGAGCCCCTGGTTCCAGAAGGACGAGCCCTCCTCCAGACTGAACAAGGTACCCCCGATGGGGGCCCCAAAAGCTGCAGCAACTCCAGCAGCCGCCCCTGCTGACACAAAGTCTCGCTTGTCTCTGAGGAAGAGGAGGGGAGAGGGAGAGAGCGCACTTGTTTATTTAAGAAAGAGCCTTCAGAACACTTCTCTACCCATGAACCTTTCCTCTCACAGCCCATAAGTGTCAGGATCACAAAGAGCAGGGTCCTGACAGGCAGTCATAGCTGCCTCTGAGCCATACACTCCCCACATACTTGAGTTTGAATGTGAAATATTCTCCAGTGTGTTCACGGCCATCACCCTGAGGCACTACTGGAAGGCGGTGGAATTTGAGAAATGGAGCCTAGTCAGAGGATGTTAGGTCATTTGAAGTATACCACGGGAGTATTGGAACCCACCCCAAGCCACAAGATGAAGGACACTGAAACCTTCACAACTATGAGGGGAAAATTAGCCTTTCCTTCTTTCAGGGGCCCAGCCCAGGTATTTGTTAGCCAGAACACTGCATCTCATTCCGTCAGGGCTGACAGCTTCCCCTGACCAGGAGCTCTCTGGTCTGAATGGCTTTAGTCTAGGAACATGGAACAGGCTCCCAGTTCAGGGAACATCCAATGGTTGCTACTGAACCATGTTCCCACCAAAAACAGAGCCCTGGTGAGAATGGCGAGTGTAAGGAGAAAGCCAACCCTTGTGGGAATACAAAGACAAAGGTGTTCCATATGCTGCAAGGGTGCCGGACAGTGACACACAAACCCAGGGCTACAGAGTCTATCTGGCAGGGTGCCCTTCCCTGGCTGGTTTTCAGTTCTGAGCCATCATCTTTGCCTGAAATGGCTCTTAGACAAATGGAAAGGACAAGAGCTTGGTCCTTCGTTTTCACTCTCAGGAAAAAAAAGCACAGACCCCTGCCTTTTCTGACAGCCAGGGGTCCCAGTGAGCCAGGCTAGTGTGGAGAGAAGGTGCTGCCGCGCCTCCCAAAGTTTACCTGTCACTGCGGAAGTAGGGGAAGTTGAACTGGATCTTCCGTAAGGAGATGCTCTGAAACTGAAATGGGGGCAAAGTTAGAGAGGCCACGAGGGCAGAGCACAGGAACCCATGATCCCCAGGGAGGCCCACTTGTCTGTACAATTGCATACGTGTGCTGCAAGAGAAGCATCCAGGGCAGCAAGCTACAAAACAAGGAAGTCACTTAGGGTATGGGAGCTTCAGGATTCACCCTGTGCACTGTCAGGAAGAGGGGGACAGTAGAGTTGGGGGCTGGGAGGGACCTAGACCAGCTGCATATGATGGCATTAGCTCTTTCAGGGGATGACACTGGCACCCTAGATTCTCACACAGGCCCCCACGCCATGCTTGGCCTCTTTCCACTTGCAGGCTCATTTCTGGGAGGCCTGGTACTTGCGCAGGACAGCAAGTCAGACAACAGACGGGCCCTGGAACAGAGCCTTTGTCCTTCGCCCCAAGAACCCCACTCCAGGTAAGTCCCTTTCTTAGAACAGGAGGGATGGTTCTCAAGGGACCAAGACTTCTCAAACAAAAGCCCAGGTGTCTAAAAAAAGCCCTTAAAAATATGAGCTTCGACCAGGTGTGATGGCCTACAAGTAGGAGGCTGAGGCAGGAGGGCCTTGAGTTCAAAGCCAGTCTAAACAGACAGTGAGACCCTATCTCAACCGATCCGTCAATGAAACCTAATCTTTAAAAGGAGATTTGGGTCCTGAGCTAGCCCCTTAGCCTCCTCATCTGTGCTTAGGGCTCCAATCAGTTACGTGACTCCAGGAAAGAAAGGAATTGGTACACATAGTCTAGTGCACAGGTGACACCTGCCTAGCCCTGTGACCAGTGTTGTATCACATAATGTGGAATGAGCAAGGTCAACCCGAGACTGTCAGCCAGTCTTCCAGTCACATGACACTTGTAGCATGTGGTAACCCAGCAACCACCCTGTCTCAGTTCTAGCTCTGCTTCCTGTTTCTGCCCCTAACACTGGGTGCAGCATTGCTATACTTTGAGGAGCAGCAGTTAGGAGCTTTGCTGGGACAGACCACACAGTTTTCACCTCAACTCCAAAAGGCAACAGGTTCGGAAATGGCACTAGGGACATCACAAAGGATTTTTGCAGATCTGCTGGGCTTACCCAGGAGGCCCATTCTGAGGGATGCATACCCTGGCCCACCAACTCTTACCTGAGGGAGGCCAGCTCCTACCACAGCACCACTGTGGATCATGGGGCCTTCTTTCCCCACAAAGAGCCCTGGGAATGGGGAGAAAGGCAGGGTACAGTCAGCAGAGGGCCTCTGGCCTAGCTAGACTTTGCTAGGTAAACCTTCCTCTCAACAACTAGAAAATGCAAGCAAGCACATGACTCTGACTGACTCTTTAAGGTAAAAGCTGAGCCTGGCCGGGGAGACAGCTCAGTCAGTGAAGTACTTCCTGCACAAACATAAGGACCCAACATAAAACCCCAGAAACAACAGAGTGCATCTGTCCTCAAGCACGGGGGCACTGGAGGAAGGACCCGTGGGGCTCCTGGCCAGCAAGCCCAGTCTAACTGCAACGTTCCAGGTCAGTGAGAGAGTTTGTCTCAAAAAAACAAGATGGGTAACTCCTGAAGAGTGACATCTAAGGTTGTTGTTGTTGTTGTTTACCCCTAGTCCCCCCCCATCCCCCCCCCACAGGCTAGGTCAAATTCTCTTCAAACAAACTTCACTTCCTACACGGGATAGAGTTCTTGTCTTCAGATTCCAGGGCCAGGACACCACAGCCTGAGGGCCAGGCCCACCCCAACTTTTCTGCACAGCCCGAGAACTAAGACTCACTCCCTCACTAGTTACCGACGGTGCTGGGGATCAATCCCGGAGCTCTGTGTATCCTGGGCAATTCTACCACTGAGCTATACTCCCAGCCCCTTTATCTGTTTACTTTTGGTTTTTGAAGTAGCATCTTACTAAGCAGCCATGGCGGGCCTGTAACTTGCTATGTAAACCCAGGCTGGGCTCAAACTTGAAGCTTGCCTGCTACCTTTGCCTCAGGAGTGCTGGGATTAAAGTTATGTGCCGCTGTAAGGCATGGTTTAGTTTTATTTTTACATGGGGTCTCATTACATTACCAAGGTTGTCCTTGAACTCCTTCTGTACCCTAGGCAAGCACTGAACCCAATCTGTCCTTGAATGTTGAGGGATATTTTGATCTGACTCTGACACTCCTGAGACTTCCAGTAAAGTTTACCGAATCAGAGAGGGGAGCCAGCTACTAGCTGACCAATTTTAGCCATAGAGGTTTTGGAGGACTGAGGACAGATAACGAGATGCAGGAAGTAGTAGGGAGGGGCTTAGAAAGATTCTTGGTCCCTTTTGGATGGAGGAACAAGACAGACAGAGAGAGAGAGAGAGAGGGAGGGAGGGAGAAAGGAGGTCACTTCACTGCTTCTCTGATCATTCAGGTTCATATCCACTATCTGACTTCCGAGTTTACCAATAAAGAATAATTAGAGCCAGGCAGTGGGGATGCTCTCAGGAGGCAGAGGCCAGTGGATCTCAGTGAGTTTGAGGCCAGCCTGGTCTATAGAGTGAGTTCCAGGACAGCCAGGGCTACACACAGAGAAACTCTGTCTCGAAGAAAAAAGAGAGAGAGAGAGAGAGAGAGAGAGAGAGAGAGAGAGAGAGAGAGAGAGAGAGAGAGAGAGAGAGAGAGGCATAATTAGATAAACACTTCAATGGTGCCCAACTCGGAGCACGAGATCATGGCGCAGCTGCTCACTGCTGGCTTTATAGTTGCTGGAGCTGCCGCCACAGCTGGCTTTCCTTCCTTCGCCAGGCCCTCCTCCAAAGTCTGGGCTTTTCCCATTGCAGCCTCTCGAGAGCAGCCTCCAGCTGCCGCTTGACCTCAACCCCAAAAGCCACAGGTGGCTAGGCCCCAAATGCTGCCAGAGGTAGCTGCCAACCACCGGCTGGCTCTGTCATTCAGGTGCCCAGTGCCCTCGCTTCCCGCCACACACAGGCTTTTCTCACACATCCCTGTGTCTACTTTTCAAGAGGTGGGCTCCCTCTCCTTGTGGGTTTTGGGCTTCTCCAGGACCCCCTCCTTGGGCTGCTGCCACACCAGGTTGGCTGCCTCGACATCTGCTCAGGCTTTCACTGTTGTTGCCATTGCCACACGCTCTCAGCCCCCAGCTACACTCCAGCAGCTGTGCCCTCAGCCAGGCTATCCACCACCAGAATTTTCTACCCAGCATGCGGCTCAGCGATGCCTGCAGGCCAGAAGAGGGTGCCACATCCCATTACACATGGTTGTAAGCCGCCATGTGGTTGCTGGGAATTAACTCAGGTCCTCTGGAAGAGCAGCCAATGCTCTTAACTGCTGAGCCATCTCTCCAGTCCCAGGAATTAGTTTTTTTTTTTTTTTTTTGTAAGGTTTTTCACCATGTTAAGAATGGAGGACTGGGCTAGAGAGACGGTTCAGCGATTAAAAGCACTGATTGTTCTTCCTGAGGACCTGGGTTCAATTCCTAGCACAGACATGGCAGCTTACAACTGTCTGTAACTCCAGGGTCCTACACCCTCACACAGCTATACATGCAGGCAAAACACCAATGCACGGGGGCTGGAGAGATAGCTCAGAGGTTAAGAGCACTGACTGTTCTTCAAGAGGTCCTGAGTTCAATTCCCAGCAACCACAAGGTGGCTCACAACCATCTATAAAGAGATCTGATGCCCTCTTCTAGAATGAAGGCAAACATGCAGAAAGAATACTGTATATATAATAAATAAAATAAAAAAAAGAATTGTTAAAAAAACCAATGCACATAAAAATAAAAATACATAAATTTTAAAAAGAATAGGAAAGAATATTACAATGCAGAGAGTTAGGTCTCTGTATGGTTCCACAGTGGATGGTTTGAAAATGGGAAAATTAAATGAAAGGATAATCAACTTAGCTAGAATTAACATAATGCTGATTATAATCATTATCACTTTGGCAATTCAAGTTTTAGCCTTTAAAAAGATGTTTGATATCTGTGCCAAATATGAAAAATTGACTGATAAGATACAATCCTTAGAAAGACCTACCAATAAAACTAAGAAAAATATTCACACACAGACAAAGGAGTTTAGAGCAGAACCTACTACATCATTGCATTATGAAACTAAAGAGGAGCGGCCCAAAGTTATTAGAAAACCAACCTTAAATTTATCCAGTTACCATTCAAGAATGACCACCAGATGGTATGTACCCCCAAAGCTATTCAGAAGTTAATTGGTGTCCTGTAGAAATGTTGTAATTGAAAAGATTTAAGGAAGCAGTAGTTTCATGTGGTATACATTTTACCTTTTGTGAAACAGATGTTAAATTCATGGGCAACTCAGAACAGGACTATTCTACATGACTGGGAAGATTTAGCTACAGCAATATTGGAAGCTGGTCCTCAGTTGCAATGGAAAACATGGTGAAGAGAGGAAGCTAGGGTCATAGAACAATGAAGTTGAGCTAGAGGTATTGATACTTCCCAAGAACACCTTCTTGGTAAAGGTCAATCTGCTGATTTGCAAAGACAGTTTACATTTGATGAGCACATCTTGGCTCTATACTGTATAGAAGCTTTGAATGTTTGGGGCAAGGTTGAAGAAGAAAGAGGAGTGAGTGATTTACTAAAATTATCAAGGCCCAAAAGAAGCCATTGCTGATTTTTTTTTTTTTTTTACAAAGATTGACTTCAGCTGTAAATAGAACAATATCAGATCCAGAAGTTAGACAAATATTAAATGAATCTTTGGCTTTGGAAAATGCTAATTCAAAATGGGAAGGGGTGATCAGGCCCTTAAAGGCAGATCAATACCAACAGATGAATGGATTAGAAATAAATATGATATTGGATCTCACATATATGATGATACTTGGATAGGAGAAGTGATTTCTAAAAATTTTAAGAATAATCAAAAGGTCAGATGTTTTAATTGTGGTAAACTGGGTCATCTGAACAGGGACTGTAGGCAAGGCATTCCTAGAAACAATGTTTTTTTCTAGAGATAATCCAAACAGAAGGCCCCAGCCTTCTGGAATATGCAGAAGATGTGTCAAAGGCCAGCACTGGACGACTGAATGCAGATCAACATGACAAGGTAACCGTTTGTCATCGGGAAACGCCTTAGGGGGCCTCTTGAAGGCTGTGGTGTCAAATTTGGTTTAAACATTCCCTGTCAGCATTGGGGAAACCCCTTCACAGAGCAATTAAAAGACTTAATACCTATTGTTAAAAACTTTACTGCTCTGAGCCAGGCGGTGGTAGCACACACCTTTAATCCCAGCACTCGGGAGGCAGAGGAAGGCTGATCTCTGTGAGATTGAGGCTAGCCTAGTCTACAGAGTGAGGTCCAGGACAGGCTCCAAAGCTAAACAGAGAAACCCTGTCTCAAAAAAACAGGAAAAAAAACAAAACAAAACAAAACAAAACAAAACACTGCTCTGGATGACACAACAGCTTCAGTAGATGAAACGAAACTTTCAGGCAAGACCATGAAACAAATATTTCAGCACACTTCTATAAATGATCATAGACCAAGGCTAAAAATATAAATAAGGGGCTGGAGAGATGGCTCAGAGGTTAAGAGCACTGCTTGTTCTTCCAGGGGTATCCTGAGTTCAATTCCCAGCACCCACATGGTGGCTCACAACCATCCAAAATGAGATCTGGTGCCCTCTGCTGGCCTGCAGGGACACATGCAGCCAGAACACTATACACAATAATTAATTAATTAAAAATTACAAATAAATAGCATGGAAATTGAGGGTTTGGTAGACACAGGTGCAGATGTAACAATAATTTCACCAAAATCTTGGCATCCAGACTGTCCTCTCCAGGAGGTAAATGTTCAGCTTCTAGGAAATGGACACTGGATAGCAGAAAAAACTGCTGAATTTATCAGCCTATAAACCTTAAATATGTGTTGACCTCAGAATGGAAACCAGGATATGTTATATTCGGGAAGGGGTTTTGCTTTTGTTTCCACAAGAGAAGAAAAGCTATGGATACACATCAAAATTGATAAAGATTAGATTCAAACAGGAGAGACCCTTTGATTAAGAGAAGCAATAGCTCATCAAACAGCATGGCCATTCAATTTAAACTAACTTATAAGACTAGCAAATGCCTTTCATTTGATCAATATAACCTGCCAAAAAGGGAAGTTCCCCAAAGTTAGGGTTGGGGCAGGGTTTTGCTTTTGTCTTTCCAGGAGAATAAAAGCATCCAACTAAAAACTCTGAAGACCACAGGATAACTGAGAAAATGGAAGAAAAAGAATAAATCTTCCAAAGAAAACATCCCAAGAAGAAGAATAAATTGGCCTCATGGTATAGCACACTTCTAACAGGATAAAATTTCATAAATCTTCCCAAATGTTTGATTCTGCTGTTCTCTAAAGACATATAAGGCAAATGGTCTTTTTGTAGTCCCAATTCAATTAAAAAATTAAAGCTGGCTTTGGAGTTGCAGCGTGGTTCTCTCCTTGTCTAAATGCAAGCATGTTTGTTAAAGGAAAATCGAAAATCTGTCTCATGTCAGAAGAGCCACCTGATATGGGACAGAAGAAAAACCAAAATTAAGGGACTATTCTATTGCGACTAATCTTATAATCTTTTGGTTTTATTTTGACTTTTTAAAACATTTCTAAATGTATAAATATTATCTCAAAATTTATAATATATTTAAACTTTCTGTCATGGATTGATGGTCATATAGAGTACTATCTAATTCTAGAAAAAGGCTTCATCTAACTTCCTATGCATGATTTTGGGCTTGAGTCTGAATCAGGTAACTAGGAATTAAGCTTGTGTACCCTGGATGTATTTAAAAGATTGTGGTCCTTTAGCCTCTCTGAGATCTTCTGCATATGACATTTAAAATGTTTAAGTTTTCTGCAGTAAACTGTGACCATTCCTAACAGAAACCTTGGTCTCCAAAAGGATGATGGGGACCCATAACTGTGGTGATATATTGTGTACCCTAATAAAATTTGCCTGAAGATAAGAGAACAGAACAAGCCACTAGATTAAACATAGAGGCCAGGCAGTGGTGGCACACACTTTTAATCCTAGCACTCAGGAAGTCAGAGATCCATCTGGACCTCTGTGAGTTCAAAGCCACCCTGGACTACATGAGAACTGACTCAGTCCAGGAGAGAAAACAGAGCCAGGCAGTGGTGGCACACACCTTTAATCCCAGTACTGGGAAGCACACATGCCTTTAATCCCAGGAAGTGATGGCTGGGCAGAGAAAGGTATATAAGGCATGAGGAGACCAGAACTAAAGGCTTTTCAGCAGAAGTGTCCCATTCAGTTAGAGGCCTTTTGGCTAGAAAGCCTTTTCAGGCTGAGGAGTTGGTGAGGTAAGAGGTAGTGGCAGTGGGTTGTTCCTTTGTCTCTCTGATTTTTCAGCATTTACCTCAATATCAAGCTCAGGGTTTTTTTTTTATTGAAAGACCATTTTAGCAATTCTGTTACACACAATGATTCCACATGGGTTGAGGTAATGCCATTAAGCTGACAAATGTCACCCAAAGATCTGCTTTGAACTACAAACTACTCAGGACAAACTACTCAGATGGTTAGCTGAGATGGCCCAGCCTCACAGACTACTCCAGCCAGGACTTCAAGATAAGCCCTGCACTTTCCCATCACACTGAGACTGGACAACAGCTAGCTCTCCCAGGACTTGAACATTATCTCAATTTTCTCAGGGTCCCCTAAAGATGCTGATGCTCCCAGACAACAGTTAGTAATTTTAAGAACATGATGCGACATTCCCAAGAGGTGAGGTGGGTGGTTTTTGGTTGTTTGGTGGATTATGGCCGTTTATCATCTTTGCAGGGGGGTTGGTTGCAAATTATTACTAGTCATGGTAAGGGAGAAACTAAGCAAGGGAAGTTAGATTCAAGGATCTTTGCTGAAAAGAAAAAGGGGAGATATATGAATGATAGGATAAAGGGTAGATTATTGAATCTATTTTAAACTAAAAAGCAATTATTAATCTCAAATATTTTATATTGGCATAGATTTTTGTGTACTGATACAAATTTAAGGTTATTTTTGTTATACTCTATATATGTCTCTTTTCTTGTTTAAAGTATTGTACCTATTCAGCTCATTTAACAATGTAATGTAAATTTCTAGTCCTTGAAAGTTATTATTACAAATATTTAGGATAATTAAGACACACAGGTTAGTAGTTAGTCATCTAACAATCAAATATGTGGTCATGTTAGGTATGTTTTCAAGGTTAAACATATATATTTTAGGTAGATAGGTGGTCTTCAAACACATCAGAGACATACAGAATATTGTATTTAAGATGTTTGAGTAACATTAGGCTTTTCATGACAGTGACACACGTCTGCTCCTGGCAGCACCAATCTACTTCAAAGAAGATGATGGGCATCAAAGAACCTCCATATGGAATTTGCTTTCACTGTGGTAAAGCTAGCTATTTGGGCAAGAAAATGCCCTTGCCTCAACTGCTGATAGTATGCTGTCCAAATTGGCTAAGACACAAAAGAAAGCGACTGCTGAACTTTGCCAAGACAAGGTAGGATAGTCCTTCAAATTTCCTGCTTCACAGAAAAGTCTGTAGGCCTGTAAGCCAAAGAGGGATGCCTCAACGTTGCAGAGGAACTTTGAGTGGCTGTTCAAGGAGCCAGCTATTTCTGTCATTTCTATAGTTTTGGAAGATGTTTACTCTACACTTCCTGTTTACTCAGGTAATATTACATCTTTCTCAGGTCTCTGATGGAGTTGAAGACTAGATAATAAAAGGTATAGTTTTCCTTGTTACCAAATTCAGAAAAGAAACTCACAGAAGAGGTATAAAGTGTATAAGGTTGAGAGACATAAAAGCTTAAATTGTTTATCTAAGAAAATGCTTTGAGGTCAAAAAAGACAGTTTTGGGCTGGTAATACAGGTTAAAATAGAAAGTGTTTTAGGTATAAAACTTTGGACTCATCAAGATAGGATAGATAATGGAGTATTTTCTCTGAATTTGCCAAATACAAATGAACTGGACATTGTAAATGTAATTCTTACCTGATAATTGTTCTTATTTATATAGTTTTATTGTGTTACAGTTAAAACCTTCCCTTTTTATTTAGACAAAAAAGGGGAAATGTTGTGGGATATTCTGATCACACTCTGACACTCCTGAGACTGACAATAAAGTTTACCTTGATGGGCTGGAGAGATGGCTCAGAGGTTAAGAGCACTGCCTGTTCTTCCAGAGGTCCTGAGTTCAATTCCCAGCAATCACATGGTGGCTCACAACCATCTATAATGTGATCTGGTGCCCTCTTCTGGCGTGCAGGCATGCATGCAGATAGAACACTGTATACATAAATAAATAAATCTTTAAAAAAAAAAAAGTTTACCTTGAATGAGAGGGCAGAGCTAGCTACTAGCTGACCAAATTAGCTATAAAGGTTTTGGAGGACTGAGGACATATAGAGAGACACAGGAAGTAT
Organism: Peromyscus aztecus; assembly: GCA_902168405.1. Classification (NCBI taxonomy): domain Eukaryota; kingdom Metazoa; phylum Chordata; class Mammalia; order Rodentia; family Cricetidae; genus Peromyscus; species Peromyscus aztecus. Next base: position 14,662 of record CABHPQ010158460.1, on the reverse strand, counting down.
TAAGGAGGGGTTTAGAAAGATTCTCAGCCCCTTTTGGATCAAGGAAGGAGAGAGAGGGGAGATCACTGGTTTTTTCTCCAATGCTTCTCTGATTATTCAGGTTCTCACCTCAATATCTGACTCCTGAGTTTTTATTGATAAAAAATAATTAGATAAATGCTTCACTTGAACTCACTCTGTACCCTAGGCTGTCCCTGAATTCACTCTGTACCCTAGGCTGTCCTTGAACCTACTTTGTACTCTGGACTGTTCTTGAACTCACTCTGTACCCTAGGCTAGCCTTGAACTTATTTCCTGCTTCAACCTCTCAAGAAGCAAGGATTATTTTACCTTTCTTTCTTTTTTCCTTTTTCTGAGACAGGTTCTTACTATGTAGCGCAAATTGGCCTGGAACTATACAGCCCAGGATACCGCCAATCCCATGATCCTTATATCTCAGACTCCTAATAGCTGGGATTCTGAAATGTATACATTGTATATGATTCCACAAATTCCTATACTATATCCTTGATTTTCTCTCTTGGCCTTCAAGGCTATTGTTTGCCATCTAGCCATTTACACAAAATATGTGCTGACTCTGCCAGAGCCAACCCTACAAACCAACTGCATGACCATTCTTCAAAACAGAATGGTGTCTTTGCTGGGTATCTGGGACTGACAATGTACTAATAGTGTCTGCATTTGAAAGCCCACAGACAAGCCAGCCTGGGCTGTATAATGAGATGCTATCTCAGAAGACAAACAGAGAGATAAAGGAGAGAGAGTTCAAGGGTGAGAGAAGGAGGGGGAAGGAAGGGGAGAGAAAAGAAAGAGAAAAGAAGACAAGGATCAAGGAAACAAAATTCTGTGGACATGAATTGTGCTGTGGTCTGAATCTGAGCTTCCCCGGCAGGCTCACGTTTTGAAGCCCCGGTGTGTAGTGCTGTTCTGAAGGCTGTGGAGCCTCAGGGAATGGGGCTTGGCTGGCAAGGGGTCACTTCGAGGTGGCCCTTCAGAGCTCAGCCTGGTTCCTACTTCCTCATGCCCACAACATACGCCTTCCACCATGAACTGTCCTTTGTCTTTCCAGCTACGATGGACCGAACTCCTTCTGAAACTGTGAGCAAAAACAAACGCCTCCTCTCTGAAGTTGCTTCTGTCATGTATTGGGTCCCAGAGACAAGCAACTGACACACAGAAAGTACAGTTACCAGAGGAGGAGCAGCCATAAGCCCACACCTAATCAATGCACAGGATGCCTTCAACACTTGATGGCAAGAGTAGAAAGAAAGCCTCTCCTCACCTCCAGCCACACTGAACAGCACCCCAAAGACTTTGCAGAGCAGGGTCCGGAGCCGGACAATTCCTGGCACCTTCACACCGTTCAGATAGCACTTGATCTCAGGGATTCCAGAACCTGCTGCCACTGGCTGTTGGGGAAGGAAACACACAAATAAATGAAAAACTGACTCTGCAGCTTATACTCAACAAGCCAGAAAACTAAGCAGGGATACCCACTGTCTTCCTTCCCAGCATCTGCTCCCTGAGGACTTGTTCAGCCACAGATGCTGGACTCCAGCCTAACCCCTGACTCAGCATCCTAACAAGCTCCTGCATGTGGTCTGACCACATAGGACCTTTCAATATCACTGCAGAACCACTCCCCAGATTCTGATCTACACAACAGTAAACCGCTTTCCAGGAGATTCCAAGGTGGTGAGGATGAAAAGCACCTTTCCCGTCCATACATTCCTCATTAATCTTACCAAACACCATAGGCTTTACTTCTAGAAAGATCTCCAAGTGCACATAGAGAATTTTTGCAGAAACCTACAAGCCTCTTTCATGTACCCATGAAAGTTCCCAACAGGTAGCTGAAGAACATTAAGCACACAGATCTAGCTAGCCTGGTCTACAGAGTGAGATCCAGGACAGCCAGGGCTACACAGGAAAATTCTGCTCAAAAAACCAAAATAAATAAATAAATAAATAAATAAATAAATAAAGTGCACAGTGTTCATAGACAGTCAATTTCCAAACCACCTTACCTCTATCAAGACAAGAAGACTTGCCAGGAAGACAAAGGTCAAGTTAAAACCCAGGAGTTCAAGGAGGGACAGGGCAAGACAGCCTTTCTGACTGCATTCCTCCACCGCTAAGAGGCTGAGTCAAGGAAAAGGGCTCTCAGTCATGTGCCCATAATCACTCCAAACAGGGCAGCCATGATAGCTGCTCAGTGCATATCCCCATGCTCCACATGCAACTGTAAATGTTTGTGTGTTTGTGTGTGTGTGTGTGTGTGTGTGTGTGTGAAAATAGGTGTATATGCACTTGTGTGCAGATGCCTAAAGAGACCAGAGGAAAGTGTTGGGTCCTTGGAGCTGGACTTACAGGAGGTGGTGAGCTTGGGAGGTGGTTGTGAGGTTATGGGTCTTGGGCATGAAACTTGGGTCCTATGGGAGAGCAGCAAGTGCTCTTAACTGCTGAGCCATCTTTCTAGCCCCTAGAACTACTTCAGTTGGGTGTGGCAGAGCATATCTTTAGTCTGAGCAAAGGCAGGTGGGTTTCTGTGAGTCCAAGGTCAGCCTGTTCTACATATTCCAGGCCAGTCAGGGCTAAATGAGACCCTGTCCCAAAACAAACTAACAAACAAAAAGGAGTCACTTTAGGGGCTGGCCCAACAGATCCCTGGGTAAAGGTGCTTGCTGCCACGCCTGACAGCCTGAGCTTGATCCCTGAGACCCACATAGTGGAAGGAGATGATTAGTTGTCCACTGACCTCCACACACAGCGGCATGTGCACACCCAACCCCATACACAAAATAAATTAAAAACTTTAAGATTATGGAATTCCTCACCCCAAACATTACAAAAAGTGACCAACATTTCCCCAAGTCCAACTTGGACAAACCTCAACATTAAGCCCTATATGGCACTGGCTATCACTAAAAATAAACTATCCCCTCAAAACTTCCTTTTCCTCCCTCCCACTCAGGGGATCCCACTAACCTGAGACTACTGCGCCCCATTGCTGTGCATCTTGTGTTCCTACGACTCCCTACTGCACCATCACACAGAGTCTCAGTGCGACACTGCCTGAATTAGCCATGTTGGTACACACAGCTGTGGCTTAGCTACTTTAACTTCCGCATACAATTACAGTGTGTGAATGAAGCATAATTTCTCCATTCCCTCATTTGGTGATTCACGCTTCTGTTGTCATAAAGCTGTCACGAAAGCTGTCTTTAATATTTAAGGTCCACATCTGAGAAGGCATTTAGGAGCTACAGAAAAGGAATGTGGATGCTCCCGTTTCTTGCCAGAGCTTTTTGGCCATTCCATGTCTTCCTCTGGAAACTCCTTGGGAGTTTGATTTTGTTCTGATATGATGTAGGCATTCTTTCTAGATGTGTGGAGATGAGCTGTCTGTCTGTCTCTCTCATGTGGTATTAGGGATTGATAAGAAGGCTTTGTACATGCCACACGAGTGCTCTACCACTGTTACATCCCCAGCCCACTGTTTTGCTTTTCATTTTGAGGCATGGTCTACATTGGCCAGGCTGGCCTGGGACCCACTTTGTAGCCCACATAGGCCTTAAACTTGCACATCTCCTGCCTCAGTCTCCCTAGTAGCTGAGACCACAATGAGCACCAAGAAGTCTAGCTTTGTTTTTTTCTTTTCTTTTTTTTTTTCTTCAGTTTTTCAAGACAGGGTTTCTCTGTGTAGTTTTGGTACCTGTCCTGGATCTGTCTCTGTAGACCAGGCTGGCTTCAAACTCACAGAGATCCGCCTGGCTCTGCCTCCCTGGGATTAAAGGCAAGCACCACCACTGCCCGGCCCTAACTTTGTTTCTTGGATGCAGGGAAAACCTACCCTAGGCTGTGAACTTGGATTTCCCTTTATTTATAGCATTTTCTTGCTGTTGTTTGGGGGTTTCTTATTTGATTCATAAATGGAGTATTTACTTTAATGTTAAATGGAGTGTCTAATGTGGTCAAGCTTTAAGATCAAGGACTAAGACGATGTCTTTGTCTCCAACCTGTGCCTCTGGAGTTTGAAGATCTTATACCTGCCATCATTCAGTCTCTTGCTTTGCTCTTTTGTATCTTCAACCCCAAACCAGGAGGTGGGTGGCGCAGACCTGGAGCCCTAGCATTTGGAAGGCTGAAGGAGGTATATCAAGAGTTTCAAGCCAGCCTCTGCTATACAACGAGTTAGACTGCTGAGCTTGACTGTCAGTCATCACATCAACATGTGTGGACTGGGCTCTGCTTCTCTAGCTGGCGTTCCTGTACCAACAGGACATGTCTGCAAATGACAACGTCTTGTTGAGTTCTGTTGTCCTGACATTAGTAGGATCCGTTGATTCGAACATTGAATGAATACATGGCCTTGGGAGCAAAGACTTCTCTGGGGATTTGTGTCTTACCCACCTAGAGCATCAACATCCTAATTGAAGTCCTCCTTTCCTAAGCTGGGTGCGGTGGTGCACACCTTTAATTCCAGCACCTGGGAGGCAGAGGCAGTGACAGAGGCAGGTGGATCTTAAGAGTCTGAGGCCAGGCGGTGGTGGCGTGTGCCTTTAATCTCAGCACTCGGGAGGCAGAGGCAGGCAGATCTCTGTGAGTTCGAGGCCAGTCTGGTCTACAGAGTGAGTTCCAGGACAGGCTCTAAAGCTATACAGAGAAACCCTGTCTCAAAAAACAAAACAAAAAAGGAAAAAAAAAAAAAGGGCCAACCCTGTCTACATAGTGAGTTCTAGGACAACCAAGGTTATATCATGAGACCCTGTCTCAAAAAGGTCTTGTTTTCCTGCCTTTAGTGACAATTAAAAACCTCTTGGCTGAATAACAAACAGCCTTTCAAATACCACATTTACTGTTAAACCGAGTCTCGAGAATCCAAGGGCCTGAAACAATGGAGTCGTGAAAAGGATACAGGCTTGAACCACTCCGAACTTGAGTTGGGTGAAGAGCCGCACAGAGAAGTCCACAAAGAGACCCACCTGGGAAAAGTAAGAGACAGTCACACATCTTGTCTCTCCCTTAAGAGCCTCACTGCACTTCCAGTGGTTGCTCATGGCGGCGGCAGCAGCAGGGCAGTGAACTAGTCACAGATCCTGCCCCAGCCTGGTCCCACTGCCTTCCAAAGAAAAGAAGTGAAGCAGAGTAAAAAAGGCACAGAAAAAGATGGGAAGAGTCTTTCAGTTAGAGTTACAGCCGAGTCACGTGGGCAGCCACTCAGCAATTTCCAAAGGTGGACTCAAAAGACTAGCCCAGGCGTCTCCAGTGGCGCCTAGCTGCACAAGCATAGGGTTTAGGATGCTACTTGAAAGGACATTTACTTGGGCATGAGTGCTTGGTATTCTTATTTTCTAAGTCATTATTTTGACTGAGAACCAGTATCAGTCGCTGGCTACCTGAGAACCTATGTGCCACGGTTCCACCGCACAGAGTTTAAGGGAGGCCCAGGAAGCCTTCTAACGTGGGAGACCGGGGTCAAAGGCTTCTTGCTTTAACTCCAGCCCCCCGCCAGTCTAGAAGTCGCTAACTGAAGCAGAGAGCGGAGACAGATCAAAGGGTGAGAGAAGAGCTGGGGCTGCCTTCGTAGCGCCTGTGGGGATGAGGGTATTGATGAGGCAGTTAAAGGGCTACAACGTTCACAGGACAAACGAACATCTACATGCAAATGATGATGACGACAGGGAGAGCCACAACCAGAAACACACAGGACAGTTGCTTTTGTTCCGGTGACCGCCCCTACCACACACACTGAAATGACAGAAAACACTTAATCTATCCCATTTCATCCCCGTGATGCCCTCAGATATCAGCAAACAGGCCTCCTGAGCGCACCCCGGCCACTATATGTTCCTTGCGAATTTACGACAGTAAAAATCTCCAGGGTACCATGTGAAGGGATTGGTTGTTCCTTAGGGCTGTGTGACATGAAACATGTACCACTACCTAGGTATGTCACGGAGAGTTAAGCGCAAGACTGTGGTCAAGTCCTGAGAACAGTGATAACATGGCTGAGCCTCTCTTTGCCATTTTACTAACAGAAGTCAAACTTGGCATGTATCTTCCCACTGGGTGCTAATTTTCCAGTTTCTCTTCTTCGGTTCTAGTGACATTAAGTCCATGTTATGGTCCCAGACATAACTGTTACTATTATCTCTGGTGATATGTCCAGTTTTCCCTGTCTGTGATCCATCTGTGAACCCGGGGAATCCAGAAGCCCTATTCATTCTGGAATACCCCTTCACCCATCACAGCCAACTCACTGCGAGCGGGACAGTGTGAGCTCGGCATCCACTGGCTCTATCCTCTGTGTGTTACCTGCCACCAGAAAGGACTGGCTCACTTACCAGCAGATGCTCTACAATCATATCATAGAGACTAAGCTCGGACCCAGCAAGCCTTGAGTGCTTGGAGAGCCCAGTGCCTGTGACTCACTTTTGTAGTACAAAGCAAAAGCAAAAGTAATGTGAAAAACCAGGCCAGGATAATTAATTTTCAAAAGAACAAGGAAAAAGAAAAGGCAGTCTTGCCGGGCGGTGGTGGCGCACGCCTTTAATCCCAGCACTCGGGAGGCAGAGGCAGGCGGATCTCTGCGAGTTCGAGGCCAGCCTGGGCTACCAAGTGAGTTCCAGGAAAGGCGCAAAGCTACACAGAGAAACCCTGTCTCGAAAAACAAAAAAAAAAAAGAAAAGAAAAGAAAAGAAAAGGCAGTCTTAAACAGAGTGACAACTATCCCAATGCTACAAATGCTACAGTGACACATGACAAAGGTCGGTCACCAGGCAAGGCTCTCCCTCCGATCCCCCAGCACGTCCCACTGCTCACCAGCCCAGTGCAGACGCCAATGGCAAACACCACCATCCACTTCACCGCCTCGTATCTTCGCCCTTTCTGTTCACAAGGGAAAAGAACGAACGGTCCGTTTGTAACTCGGAGAGGATGCATCTTGGCTAAGCAGCTCGAGACTAACTCCACAGCGACAGCGGGAATGGTGGGGAGGGGCAACCTCAGGGCTTCACAATGATGAACCTTATGGGGCTGAGCTGGGTATACTGACTGGGGTACCCTGGATGGCAGGGGGACGTCTAGGGATTTTCTATGTGTGGGTGGGAGGGACACGCACGTGCCACCACCGTGTGTGTGTGTGTGTGTGTGTGTGTGTGTGTGTGTGTGTGTGTGTGTGTGACAGAGAGAGAGAGAGAGAGAGAGAGTTCTCTCTTGTCACCATCTGGGTCCTGGGGAATCCAACGCAGGTTGTAGGCCTGGCAGCAGGGGTCTTTTCCTGCTGAGACATCTCAGCAGCAGGGTCTAGGGATTTATATGACACTCTTTCATGAAAAGGCTTAAAGAAAAAAGAGAAAGGACACTTCTATGGGTCACATGAGGACAGAAAGTAAGCTGCCAAGACCTCTTCAGTCCTAAGAGATGAGCTGCTGTGGGCTCACCTTATTATCCATGGTCTCCAATACCTCCAGGTAAGGGTCATTGATGCAGCGGTCATAGTCCAGACTCTGAAAGGACACAAGAGTGACGATGGCTTACGTGGAAGAACCGGCAAAACCTAACATAGGAAAGCTCGTCCAGGTGCCTCCTGCTCGGTGGGCATCATTGGCAGTGCCAGGGAGGGCTCGGTGAAGTGCAGACCCTGACCCTGTGGCAGGCAGCTTCTGAATCTCTGCATGAATGGGATCCCCAGGGAGTTACATGTGCTGTGAGACTCAACCTACTGCTTCTGGGGAGCACTTCACACTCGGGAAGACTTTAGTGTCATATTTTTAGGGCTCAGTGGTGGGGTAGGCTACATGAGGCCCTACATCCCATCCCAGCCGGGGAAAAAGAAAAAGACAGATTTTCCTGTTTCTATAAAATAGTTAAGACCTTCAGCTATTACCAGTCTTGCCCAACTTATTCCTTAAATGTGAACAAACTTTCAATTAACCAGAACCAAGTTAACCCAGATCAACTAATTCTCTTTATAGGTGGCTTCCATGAAAATGAGGTTAGCCACAAGGCAGACCCAGATGGGCTCTATTTTTAAAAGCAACTTCTCTTTTATGTCAGAAGAGGGCCAGATTCAACCCAGCTCCTCTGATTTCTACACCTAAGGCAGCATTCCTTCAGCCATGTTCCTTCCAGAGATCACAGACACCCACAGACCACGTGCAGGTGGGCCAAGGACAGCCGGAGTGACATCCAGAGGACATTATTTCATTTCTAGGTCTTGTGAGAGTAACAGCAGTCTGTCAACAAAGAAAAAGTCCAGCCTGTGCTCTCCCCTCCCCGTAACCACCTCTACTGCCACATCAGCTAATAAGCAAGCTGGACATTGCCCTGTCAGCCAAATATAGGTGTGATGTGTAAAAATTTAATCCATCCCTGACTGCTGCGAGCAAGTCCAAATTCCTTTCTTATAAGAGTCCTAGAGTAATAACGGATGGTTGGTAAATCAATTATCATACACTCAAGACTGGTAGCAATCAAACCATTATAGTAAAGTCTTTATCACCAGATATGAAAAAGGTTCAGACTCATTAAGAGGAAAAAGAAGTGATAAAAAAAAAAAAAAAAGGGCTGGAGAGATGGCTCAGAGGTTAAGAGCACCGACTGTTCTTCCAGAGGTCCTGAGTTCAATTCCGAGCAACCACATGGTGGCTCACAACCATCTGTAATGAGATCTGGTGCCCTCTTCTGGCCTGCAGTCATACATGCTGTATATATAATAAATAAATAAATCTTTAAAAAAAAAAAAAAAGATATAAGGCTAGGCAGTGGTAGTGCAAGCCTTTAATTCCAGCACTCAGGAGGCAGAGCCAGGCGGATCTCTGTGAGTTCGAGGCCAGCCTGGTCTACAGAGAGAGATCCAGGACAGGCACCAAAACTACACAGAGAAACCCTGTCTCGAAAAACCAAAAAAAAAAAATGTGTTTGTGTGTGTGTGTGTGTGTCTGGTGTTTGTGGATGTCAGAAGTGTTGGATCCCCTGGAACTAGAGTTTCAGATAGTGTGAACCATCATAAGGGTGCTGAGAACAGCACTCATGTCTTCTGTACGAGCAACTACTGAGCCATCTCTCCAGCTCCATATATATAATTAAAAAAAAATTTTAAATCAAGATGCAAGCCAGGTGTGGTGGCACATGCCTTTAATCCCAGCACTTGAGAGACAGAGGCAGGCCTCTGAGTTCAAGTCCAGCCTGGTCTACATTGTGAGTTCTAGTCCAGTCGGGGCTACATAGTGAGACCCTCTCAAAAAACAAAACAAGAAAGCAAAATGCAGAATAAAATGTATAATCAAGGGCCAGGGATGCAGCCTGGAGCTACACAGAGAGGTTACTCAGCACCACAAAAACAAAAATCTAAAATGTATAACACAATCGTATTTTAATTTAACAGAATTAGACACATGTAATGGGAAAACATCTGAAAGCAGTGTTTTGAACATTCACATCTGGGTACAGAAATTCTCTTTTGGTGTGCACTTTTTTTTTTTTCTCTTAAGACAGGATCTCATGCAGACCAGGATGGCTTCAGACTTACTATGAAGCCAAAGATGACCCTAAACTTCTGATCCTCCTGCCTCTCTGCCAAGGGCTGGGATTACAGGTGTGTACCATCATGTCTGGTTTATGCAGTGCTGGGGATGGAGTCCAGGAATTTATGCGTGCTACTCAATCATTCTACCTTGTATACTCTAGGCCTATGATTGGTTTATATATTAAAGAAGAAAATCACTGGGGCTGGAGAGATGGCTCAGCTGTTAGGTGCACTTGCTACTCTTCCAGAAGACTCAAGTTTGGTTCTCAGCATTCACATGGTGGCTTACAACTGCCAGCAACTCCAGTTCTAGGCCCTGACAATGCTCTTCTGGACTCAGCAGGCACCTGCATTCATATGTGCCTATCCACACGCAAACCCACACACATTAACAAAATCTTTAAAAAATGTGCAAGGAACGTAGATTTATTCACAAGAGACTAAACATACATACAGATTCACACACACACATACATACTGTCTTAGGGTTTCTCTTGCTATGAAGAGACACCATGACCACAGCAACTCTTATAAAGGAAAACATTGAATTGGGGTGGCTCGCTTATAGTTCAGAGGTTCAGTCCATTATGATTATGGTGGGACATGGAGGCGTTCAGGCAGACATGGTGCTGGAGAAGTAGGTGAAAGTTCTACATCTTGCATGCACGAGGAAGTGACCTGAGATACTGGGCATGGTTTAAGCATATATGAGACCTCAAAAGCCCACCTCCACAGTGACATACTTCCTCCAACAAGGCCACATCTCCCTATGGGCTTATGGGAGCCAATTACATTCAAACTATCACACACACACTCTTTTTCTTTTTTTTGGTTTTTCAAGACAGGGTTTCTCTGTGTAGCTTTGCACCTTTCCTGGAATTCACTCTGTAGCCCAGGCTGGCCTTGAACTCACAGAGATCCACCTGCCTCTGCCTCTCAAGTGCACACACACTCTTTAGGAAAGTCTATTAGAGTAACTACTTTCTAGGAACAAACAAGAAAATTAAGATGCTGCAATCTATTGGTCTCTTTTTGTGCCACAGTGAAATGCACAGCAGTCTTTCTCCTATCAGCTGAAAATCAACTCCTTCATCCCTTGGATGTCTAGTATGTGAAGAATGCCTTCTGTATGCTATTACAGTGACTGGGCTAAGAGCTGTGCCCCTAAAGAGAACCAGAATGTGGTTAGCCACCACAGAGACTGAGACAAGATTAGAAAGTTTGACTTTTATTCAGGCACACACCTGTAATACAGCACTCAGAAGAGTTTAAGGCCAGCCTAGACTACATGGCAAGACCCAATCAATGTTTTGTATGGATTTCTATTTTTCTCCCGATCCTTCCTCCATCCTTTGTTGTATTGGGATCAAACCCAGGACCTTGTACATGCTAGAAAAGTGTTCTACCACTGAGATACATTCCCAGGTCCTGTGATACCGTGCCTCAAAGAGAAAAAGAGAACGAGGGGAGAGAAACTTTCATTTCTAACCTCTGACCTCTGGGAGAAGAGGAGCTGAAGACTAAGCTGCTTACCAATGGCCAAGGACGCCATCAGTCAACCTATGTAACATGAGGGTGCTAGAAGGGTGGCTCTCCAGGAGAGCATGGAAGCGCCTCACACCTCACCTGCACATCTGCCTATACATCTATACTATATCCTTTATTATACCCCTTATTAATAAACAAGTTGCCCCAAACCTTTTTTCCCTGAGTTCTGTGAGTGGCTCTACCAAAATAATCAGATCAGGGTAGCAGGACAACCTATTACTTTCTTTTTAATTTGTTTGCTTGTTTGTTTGTTTTGAGACAGGATCTCATTATGTAGCTCTGGCTGTTCTGAAACTCACTATGTAAACCAAGCTGGCCTCAAAGTCACAGAGATCCACCTGCCTCTGTTTCCCAAGAATCCTACCACTTTCAACAGGTATCTGAAGGGAGACAGTCAAGTGGACAGACCCCTCAACCTGTGGGATCTATTGCTACCTCCACCCCGCCAGCCAGTTCTGCTAGAGAACTCCTTGGTATGGGTAAATAAGCCTCGTGTATCTGGTATCAAAAATGGGGTACCGAGTTGGGTGAGAGTAAGAGGAAATGCTTTCTCTGAAGCCTCTGTCTACCTAAGGGCAGGATGCACCACACGACAGTCAAATGTCAGCAGGTGAAGATGACGGGGCCTGCACCACAAGGCAGGATGAAGATCTAGATGACCCGAGCTCTGTCCATCTATCTCCCCTAAGACCCATGTAAAATCCAATAAAGATGTCTCTATTTTAAACGTCAAATTAAAAAAATTAAAACCAAGTACTCTCTTCTGCAGTTGCCTATAGCCATCCTCCTCTCCCGAGGCTATCTTATCCACCTCTCCAGCTGCACCTAGCTCACAGTTGTGTACCTGCCTTTCTCCTTTTAATCCAGCCATGGACAGTTTATTTCCCTCCAGGGAAGAAAGGGAATGATCTTTGTCCCACATCAGGGCTCCACAAACAAGTTTCAGTTGACCAGAAGGAGCAAATCTACAGAGGCAGAAAGATTAATGGCTGCTTAAGCTGGATGTGGTGTTAAAACAAATAGATTGCTGGGTTGGAGGCCATCAAGGGTTACATAGAGTGATCCTGTCCTTAAAAAAAAAAAAAAAAGCCAGCCAGGCAGTTGCATACCTTTAATCCCAGCACTCAGGAGGCAGAGGCAGGCAAGACAGCCAGAGCTACATAAAGAAACCCTGCCTAGCAAAACAAACCTAACAGCTGACTAGATGGCTCAGTGAGTAACAACACATGGAGAAATGACTCCACAAAGCTGTTCTCTGACCTCCATTTGTGATCCTCAAAACATAACACCACCTCTTGACAGTAACATTAAATTTTATGTTTTATGTGTGTTGAGTGCTTTGCCTGCATGCATGTATGTGTACCACAAGTGTGCCTATTTCCCACAGAGCCAGAGGGAACATTAGATTCCTCTGGAAATGGAGCTATAGACCATTGTGAATCACCATGTGGGTGCTGGGAATCGAACCCAAGACCCCTGGAAAAGTGCTCTTTACTGCTGAGCCATTTCTCCAGCCCCTAATAATAAATTTTAAAATTAAAAAAAAAAAAAAGAAGAAGTGTCATTCCTCCCCATCCCCAAATAAATAAAAAAGCTGCTCAGGGTCAGGGGCAAGAGGAACGATGTTCAGTGATTGTTAATGAGTATGGTTTCCTTCTGGAATGAAGAAAATGTTCTAAAATTGACTAGTGACAGTTGTGCACTTCTGTAGATACACTAAGAACCACATGGAATGATTTACTTTTTGTTTGTTTTTAAAGACAGGGTTTCTCTGTGTAGCCCTGGCTGTCCTGAAACTTACTCTGTAGACCAGGCTGGCCTCTGCCTTGGGGATTAAAGGCACGCACCACCATGACCAGCTGGAATGATCTACTTTAATTGGATGAACTGCATAATCTGTGCCTGGCCACCTCAGTCAAGCTGCTGAGGGAACCTCCTTTGGTACACATACACTAGGGAATCTATGACCTTGTCTGCCGGAGACTGTTCTCCTTCCCTGGAGCTGACCTTTTATTTCTGCTGTATATATCGTTCTTTGGTTTGGAGAATGAGCAGCTCCTCCACCCCTGACCTCCACAGCTGAAATCTTTATATTTTAATTATTTTCATTCATGTATACAATGTACTTCAATGCCATTCATTCCCCCATTATCTTCTCTTGGTCCCTAGCAACTTTTTTCCAATAAGCTTTGTATAGGTATCTCCCTGTTTGTGGTTATGAATAAAAAGTTTGAGGCCAGCCTGAGCTTTATGAAACTCTGTCTCAAATTTAAAAATATAGATACATATTTTTTTTCAATAGAGAGTTTTGGGTTTTTTGTTTTTACAAAAATGTGCCACTCTACCCAACATGTCGACAGAAGGGTTTTCTAGTTGACCCTTAGATTCAAGCTGAGCAGATTTTCCTGATGGATTTATTCTTGGGTACATAAAACAAACTGCTCTCCACAAGCTCCTATGTGGAGATGGCTAATTTGGAAATATTAAAGATTTAAGTGAGGAGACATTTACCCATAAAATCCACAAGACCATGCTATCACCTACAAATAAGTGACAGAGTCTTGGTAAGGATAGGGTCTTCTCCTCTCAGCCTCCCAAGTCCTGTGCTGGACTAATGGGGCACCACAACACTGTAGCCCCACACTCTTAAAAGTCCTATACCAGAAACTAGAAACTATAATGAAGAATAGGTCAGAATGAGCCAAGCTGTGGTGGCACATGCCTTTAATCCCAGCACTCAGCTCACTTGTGAGGCAGAGGCAGGCAGATCTCTGTGAGCTCCAGGCCAGCCTGGTCTACAGAGCTAGTTCCAGGACAGCCAATGCTGCAAAGGGAAACTCTGTTTTGAAAAACAAAACCCAAAAGGTCAGAACAAAGGGAAGCAAGGCCTCCTAACAGCTCATGAGCATGACTCTGTTATAAGTACTCAGAGTAAAGAGCTTCAACCCTGGGATAAAAGTCTAATGGCAAACACCCTCTGTATCCAGGTGGACTGTAATGCATTAACACCAGACCTTGTCTGGGGGTTAAGGTGAGAAAAGCACTTGCTAGGCAGCATTTCCCAGGTCAGTTATCTCTTCCCCTCATCACCCCTTGTGGCAGAAGGTCAAAGAACATCTCTGGTTGGAGGTCTGAAGTTGCCAGGCCTCTCACTACTTCAGTTACCCAAGATAGCTTCCGAATACCTCACCTCATAGTCTTTCCTTGGAAGGATCTCATCCTCCTCCTCCTGTGTTTCCCCGAGGATGGTCTAGAAAAAGAGATTCACAGAATGGAGACCTTTTTAGGTTAAGAGTGGAAGGAAAGAAGTTTTACTAAAATCTAAATCAGCTGGAGCCATCATCAAAGAGGAACAGAATTTCAAAAGCACATTTAGGATGGGTATTTAGTCACTAGCCGAAATCTACATTTCTATAGATTGACACATTCTCCCATCATAACGCTCACCTTCAAGACATCTGAAACATGTCTGATGGCAGCTTAGGGTGGAGAAAATTCGGGTTGCATTTGACAACTGACCGAATATGAAATCAGAGGGAACGTATCAACTCTGAGAACACAACTCAAGTTTTCCCAGGTTGC
>CABHPQ010158459.1:0-17306 GCA_902168405.1 Peromyscus aztecus | reverse complement strand
CAGATAACCATACCCATGAAAATAATTTTCTGTTACAATTTTGAAATATTACCATTTTACAACCTAGACAAACAAAGATTAATGACCCAAGAACCTGACTGAAATTGAACATTGGAGATAATATAAATATAACCCATACCTTATATTATATCTAGTGCTATTGATGTATTATATTCCAGAGAAAGATGACTGAATAAAAAAGTATGTCAGGAAAATATTAAAACAGGATATGATAAAGAAAAGACCTTTAATGAATAAATGCAGCTGCAGTCTATTCAGCTCTTCCCCTTCCTGGCCAGTTGTCCTCTGTCTATGATGCTCATCCGTGTCCTCCCTCAGTCTCTGGATATGGTCCCAAGCCTCATATGTCCACTTTCCTCTATCTCATCACTTTTTTCTCTTACTGGAATCTGCAAGAAGAACCTAAGACTTTCTTTTGTCTACAGCCTGGGCCCAGGAGGCTTGGTACCACACACCATGGTTACCATGGTTATCAGAGCAGGTGTTACCTCACTAACTCTTCCAAGCTACCATGTAAGGGGGACCAGAGAATTTTTATGGAAGATACAGGTAGGACATAGCAAAATGGTGGCCTTTGCCAAAATTAACAGCTAAAGGCATTGAGGAAAAGGTACCCATGGTCAGAGTCACGGGTCAGTGTTACCTTCCCAAGGTACAACAATATTTTCTAAGTGTCAGTGTTCTGGCCAACATAAATATTGTCTCATTGAGGGACTAACTCCCTATATAAGAAGACTTATTCGCTGTTGGTGGGAATGAAAACATGCACAGTCACCATGGAAACCAGTATGGAGCTTCCTCTAGAAAACTGAAAATATAATAACCATATGACCCAACTATCCCACTCATGGTTGTATGCCTGCAGTATTCTGAGTCAACATACATGCACATCAATGTCACAGCTGCTATGCTATTTACAAGAGCCAGCAAATGAAACTAGCCTAAGTGTCCACCAACACATGAATGGGTGGAGAGGTGTCGATACATACACACACTGGGATTTTATGTGCCCATGAAGAAGAACTGAAACTGTGACATTTTCAGGAAAATGGATGAAACTGGAATCAGTGAGTTAAGTGAAATAAGCCAGATGCAAGAAACACAAATTGTGTCTGTGCAAAATAAACCCTACTAGACGCCTTGATGACCTTCATCCCTACTCTACAGATGAAACTGACTGACTCAGGGACTTAATGCTTCTAAGAGGGACGTCTCAGGACCAGAGAGAGCTCCATAGGTCGGTTTCTTAAGGAGTACTCCACCTAGTGATGCTGTGGCATTCTGGCAAGTGTTACCTGAGCAAGACAACAATGTGGGATAGTTCTACAGGGGAAACTCTCCGATGCTGGCTCCTCAAAGACTCAGTCTTCTGAACCAGTAGCCTTGCGATTGTCAGGGCTCAGCAGTGAGCCATTGCTACCACCCACAGAGACTGGCGCTGTGGTCTTCATCCTAGATGTTATTCTTAAAACATTTATCCCTCTGTAGGAAGAGCCAGGCAGGCAGTTATCATGGAAGCTTTGGGCGATGTTAGATTCCTGCAGGCAGGCTCACAGACTGCAGGGTCTGTGTCTTCCCTGATTACCACTTTCCCTGCCTCCACATCCCTTGGTTCTCCCATCTCTGCCCCCCCGCCCTCGCTTCTAAACTTCCCAAAGGAAATGTGATCCTTTGCATCATGACACGTGATTGCCACCCGCTGGTAAGACTGTTTGCACTGCAGAGACTCTAACGCTTGGGTTGGGCCTCCAGCAGTCTGGTTGTTGTTGTTGTTGTTGTTGTCGTCGTCGTCGTCGTCGTCTTGTTTTGTTTTGTTTTTTGTTTTTTCCAAGCCTGGCAGCATCTGAGTATCAAAGTCTAAAGAACATTCACTACTTTAAGGAGGGATGTAAGTAGTCTTGATTCATTCAGATAAGGCTACATGCATTTATCAAGCTTCTGGTATGGTACCTAATTCACATATGAGACCCTCCACTGTAACTGTGATGCTGGAGAAGAGTTCTGGACTTGCAAATAATAAATCTGGTTTACAGCTATGATGATGTCATTTAGTCAGCACTGGACCTGAGTTTGATCCCTAGAATCCATATAGGAAGGCTGACATCCTAGCACAGGGCTGTAATCCCAGTGCTGAGAAGGTGGAGACCCAGCCCAGGCCAGTTGGTGAGCTCTTGATTCAGTGAGAGACCCTGTCTCAAACATAAAGTAAATGGGCTCTAAGGAGGAATGACATCTGAGGTTGTCCACCCCCCCACTGCCCACTCTCCCTCCCTTGCGTGGGCACACACACACACACACACACACACACACACACACACACACGTATGCACACACAGGCACCCACACCACAACATACTTTCATCGTTTTACATGCTTTATAAATATAACCCCATATGGTAGAAAGCATTTTTACTGTCATGATTTTTGAAGGAAAGACCTGAGCCATGGAGAGGTTAAGGCACCATACAGTAAGATAGTAGACACTGTAGAGCTTAGTGAGATTTCACCCTGGGAAATCTGCCACTGAATCTCATCCTCTTGACTGTGCTGTCTCTCAGAAGGACTCCCCCCCCCCCCCCCTTCCCAGCCTCCCCCCTGCCCTGTTTCTTCCTGACATGGAGCCATCCTCACCCTTATCAGCTCTCTCCAAATTCTCGCTGTAACCACTGGATCCACTGATAACCCTGGTCAGCTCACAGGGAACGGGGTCCACACAGCTCCTGGACTGCAGGGCTGACACATTGGGGTCTGTCTCTCACATAGGCAAGCCTTAAGCAGTTATCTCTTGGAGGAAAACAAAGCTTTTGCACTCACTGTTGATCCAGAATGTCTCTCTTGAGTTCCAGGTGCCAGTCTGAAATCAATGTGCTTGTTTCAGAACAGATAAGGAAGTAAAGAAAAAAAAAAGAAAATGTGGGCTCAATCCACTTGGAACGTTCTCCAAAAATTTTGGGGCAATTTCAAGGTTTTTTTTCCAAGAAACTTAATGAAAAAAATCTTGTTTTTACCTAAAATATCACACTGGCTGTTCTGGAAGACTCTTGCCTCTTGAAGTGTTTATTAAGAAATGCTGTTCTTGCTGCAACAAATTTCAGCTCTCTTGGCTTCTGAAAAACTGTAAAATCATTAATTATCTCTTAAAATGTATGATTAGAGATGCATGATCTTTCTGTCTCTGTGTATAAATATCTTGGCATGAGCTGCTACGAACTTAATATGGACAGTCAGGTGATGGCTATGACGGCCTTTGAGATCCTTTCTAGCCATCAGCAACAATGAATTCATGAACTTGGACCAAAGATTGTGAACAGATACATTGAAATTTCCGTTTGGCTCCCTCTGTTCTTGAGGAGTAGGTTAACAGATATTGATTTTTATTTCTCAACCTACAGAGAAATGAGTGTTTCACTGTTGACATCTTTATGATCTGTAGTTTCCGGTCTTTTTAATAGCCTCAGTGCAGTATTATAAAAAGGATCTTGATCATAAAAACTGTTTAGAAGATAAAGTTCTTTCGGCCAAGCAAACATAGCTGAAAGAATCCACTTCCTCAGAGAAAGTCT
Source organism: Peromyscus aztecus (assembly GCA_902168405.1). Taxonomy (NCBI): domain Eukaryota; kingdom Metazoa; phylum Chordata; class Mammalia; order Rodentia; family Cricetidae; genus Peromyscus; species Peromyscus aztecus. Next base: position 13,722 of record CABHPQ010158459.1, on the reverse strand, counting down.
CAGTGGCCACATCAAGAAGAGAAGCATTAGTGGGTTTGGAATGAGATGAGGTTCTCCCTGCACACCAGGTGATGACTGACTTGCAATTGCTCCTGAAAAGGTGGCCAACTTATTTATTTCTGTCTGTGAAGGGTTGAGCAGACTTTAAAACCTGATTCAGCAAAGGGGTTGTCTTGGTCAACAGCAAAGGCAAACTTTACAACCTGATTCAGCAAAGGGGTTGTCTTGGTCAACAGCAAATGCAAACTTTACAACCTGATTCAGCAAAGGGGTTGTCTTGATCAACAGTATTTGAGTCAGACTGGTTTAAGTTAAGCTGCAGTGACAAACAGCTCCCTAAATATTTACTAATTTAGTTTATTTATTGTTCATGGTATATTTTCAAAGTAGGCTAAAGGGATTTATGTTCCACATAGTCTGTCACTAGGCCATGGCAATAATATTTGGCTTTTTGTTTGTTTGTTTTGAGACAGAATCTCACCATGGAACTCAGGCTGGTCTTGAACTTGTAGCTAGCCTCTTGTCTCAGACTCCAGAGTGTTGAGTTTACAAGCATACACCATCACATCCATCTAATATCTTGAGGTGATGGGCCTGTTTGTCTGCGGCATAAAAAGAAAGCATTCTAGATTTTTGCCTTCCCAGTAAATGTTTTCCAAGCAGCTATACTGTGATAATATTTCTCACTGTCATTCTTTGGTCTTAAAGGTGACAACCCTAACCGATTGCAAAGAGGACAGGAATGTGTAGCTCTGGTTATGTTCAGAAGAGATGGCCTAGGATTATGCCCAAGTGTTAGAAAACTTAACAGCAGCAACCACGGTGGATTGAGTGTTTGGTGTATTCCAGTCAATATGACAAGTTCCTCCCTACTTTCTTTCACCTAATACATGCTCAGGGTTATAAGGAGTGTGCACCCATGAGGTCCTTTTCTCAGGGAAGGAGACTAGGGATGAAGGAAGGAAGTTCAACAATTTGCCAAGGTCATCTCTGCTTGTGGACAGTGCCCCTGAACTATTAAACTGCTGCTCTCTGTGGGCTCTGCCCAGCTGTGGCCAAAGCACAGGCCATTTGCACTTGGAGGCTGAGGAATCTCACAGAAGAGAGCTGTAGGTTCTTTCCTCACCACTGAGAAACAATTAGCTTCGGTTTTCAGGTACAAACATGTTGGGCTTGTTTAGGGTCATAAACATGGAAAAGTAATATCACATGAGACAACCATGCTAAATGTTTGAAGAGACATTTAAAATATTTGGCACTGGGGCTGAAGAGATGGTTCAGAGGTTAAAAGAACTTGCTGCTCTTGCAGAAGACCCAAGTTCCTTTCCCAGCACCCATATCAGGCAGCTCACAACTGCCTTTTACCTCGGCTCCAGGGATTCCAAGGCCACCAGCCTCTGGCCTCTGCCAACACCTGGACAAATTCACATACCCCCATCCCCACACTCACACATATACATCATTAGAAATAAAAACAAATCTTTAAAATATGCAGCACACACACACACACACACACACATATAATCAATTTGAGAAAATGTGTGCATGAGAGAATTCTGAAGTGGTTTGTTTATACATATGAAGATTACATGTATCTAACTTATGCATAGACTATAAATTACTTAATATTCATCCTGTGAATTCATCCTCTCTATCTACCTACCCATCTACATGAACCCATGGCCAGTAGAAATGTAATTTAGGCCACATGTGCAATTTAAAAAATTTATGTTGGTATTTAAAAAAACTAAACAGAAACAAGTGAAACTAATCAAATAATGTATTTCATTCAACCTAATATTAACCCAATGTAGGCAAATATGATCATTTCAATATATGTTCAGCTCAGGGAATTAGAAATTTATTTCATTTTTGTGCCTAGTTGTTGTAATTCTGTGTGTATTTTATAATACATTGCAATTTGCACATTTCACTGCCTTTGGAAATTCTTGATCTGTAGTCATTGTTCATAAAATACACAGTTGATAAAAGACTTCATGTCCAGAGTACACCAAAGCTACTTGAAATAAATGAATGAGCCCAATGATGAGGGCCAAACTGATGATGTGTTTATGTTCTAGAAATAATGTATATGCATGAAATGTGCACTTTTGAATTTTTAAAAATTATATGTATGAGTGTTTGCCTGCACATATGGATGCATACATATGCATACAATGCCCATAGAGATCAACGGGAACTGGAGTTACAGATGGTTGTGAGCCACCATGTGGGTGTGGATACAGAACCCAAAAGCAGTAAGCACTCTTAACTGCTGAGCCATCTCTCCAGCCCCTGTCATGTACATTTGAATATGAACTTATACTTTCAGACTATGAACACAATTACACTTTCCTTCAAGGCACCCTTTCTGCTGGAAATCCACAGAAGCACCTGTTCTCCCTGTAGCCAGCTGGAAGAACTTCCTGTGGGGAGCTGAGATATCTCTGTGTCTGTGTAATGGGGCTGCAAACACCTGGACCTTGGATATGCATTTTCTGTGGCCTGCTGTCTGACAGGGCAGCTCTATTATAGTGATCTGAATTCTCCTCTTGGGAAACAAAAGGCTTATCTGCATCTTCATCCACTGACAGACATGCATTAAGACACCTGACTTATCTGGGCATCTGCATTCCAACAAGACCTCCTTGGTTGGAGCCAAGTTGTCCAAGAAAATTTCTCAACACTTCTTTTGGTGTCAAACGTGCTTTTCTATACATTATACTGAGATCCAGAGTTTCAAGATAGTATGGCCTTTCCAAGAGGAGTCTCCATGCTTAAGATCTGAAAGATACACTCATTGGTCACAGTACTCAAATGTTCTGAGTGCTGGATTGGGGTCTGGTGAGCTAGCAACCCACCAGCTCATAACAAACAACCCACAAAGCGCTGTTGGTATCTCCATAGACAAAAAAAAGCTTGACTGACAGACACTGAGGAACTCCTGGAGCCTGGGATTCAAGTCTAACTTGTCTCATTGTGCAAGTCAGAAACAACTTGTAGTGGGCCCGAGGACACTGTGCCAGGACCCGGGTTCTCCTTGAGGTGTGTGTAGGCACTGTGTCTTAACCACTGCATCTCTTCTCTTTGGCAACACTCCCTAGGGAGTGTTGGAGCCTTGACCTTCTCTATGTATTTGATTAGGTGTTATTTAATTACCCATCATGAAGGTTGGCTAGGCAATCACACTGATGATAAGGAACATTCCCCACATCTTCCTCCCTGTTGGCCCTCCCTCAAATGACCTGGTGACATTCCAACTCCGTTGAAGAAAGCGCTTTCAGAGTCCTCTAATACAGGTTGCATTCATGTAAAGAGATTATACTAATCTTTTACAAGAGAGAGAGAGAGAGAGAGAGAGAGAGAATGAGTGTGTATTTGGTTACAAAAGAATCATGTGTTCATTATCTCACCGTCACAGCTACCAACAATAATTTAATTGTGATAATATAGTTCATATTAAGTGATGTACTTAATATAACAAAATAATACAGCACAATGGGAAATATGCACACATGTATGCACACACACACAGGCATGCACATACAAACACACATGCATGTACACACAAACACATACAACCAGCACCTGTATATTGTTGTGGGACTTTTTCTGGGGAAATGTGAACACTGACTTGTGATGGGTAGGGCACAAATTAGCTCTGGAAACATAAGATATGTCCTGGAAGCCATACCGGTTACAGATCCTTGGTACTGGATCTTCCCATGAACAGAATTGCTGTAGAAGCTAACCCCTGACCTGTGGAAGGAAAGTAGATTGTACCTGTTGGTGGCAGGTCCACCAAACTGTGGGAGAGAGGGAAAGATGGTATGAGTGAAGAAATGTCTGCGAAGAGGCAAGAAGCTGACAAGAGGCAGAGCCGCAGTCCTGATTCTGGCCTGTTCATTCTAGACACCCTGCATGGCGCACATGAGACAGGAGGAGAAAATCGTACGGAGGAGCTATGACAAGACCGAGTAGTCCATATGGACATCAAACTCAGCATGATGGCGTTGCCAGACTTTCCTCCTCTGGCACGAAGAGCTTTTGAGCACTGTTTGATAATATTCCAAAAGGAAAACGAGAAGCCACATCTCCCGAATGTTCTGCCTTAAGTCCTGGAAATGACTAAAGCGTTTTCCCTGACTCCAGTGCAACTGTTACAGATGGGTGCCCGGTGCCAGGCCTTGTTCATTTAGAGCTGTCAGGATGGGGATACCACACAGGACTGGTGTGTCCACAGCTAGACACAGACCTATTCATGGCATCAGAGAACTAACCTGGCCATTCTAGAAAGTAATTTCTAGCGGGATGTGGTGGTGCCTGCCTACAATCCTTGCATTCAGGGTGCTGAGACAGGAGAATCATGATTTAGAGGTCAACCTTAGGTGCCTAATGAGATTCTGTCTAAAAAAAGTAAAATAGCTTCTCAACAACCCTGCTTCCTATATTTTATTATGAACATTGCCAGACATAAAGTTAGGTTTGTACTGAATAACTATGTACCCATCTGCTAGATTCTGTGATTAACATTTTAATATTCTTGTTTAGTTATCAGTTTTAATATAGTTGTTTGCCTTTTGTCATGACTTATAAGAGCTCTTAACATATCGTGAGAACAGCACTTGGGTCAAGCTTTGCAAATATTTCATCCCAGGCTGTGACTCACCTATACACTTTCTTAGTCGAGGTGTTTGGTGGACAGGACTTTTAAATATTAATGCCTTTTATTGTATTACATTGCAGCTACAGTTTTGCTTATATGGATCTAGTTTAAGAAATACATACTTATACACCCAGAGTAGAAAAGTCTTTTTATATTTTCCTCAGAAAACTATAATTTTGAAGGGCTGTTGAGCTGACTCAGCATGTGAAGATGCTTGCCGCCAAACCTGATAACCTGCATTCCATCTTTGGGACCCACATGGTAGGAGGAAAGAACTGACTCCTGCAAGTCATCTTAGTCTTTACACATACACCATACACACACACACACACACACACACACACACACACACACACACACACACAATTAATCAATAAATCAATCAATCAGAATCAATGTAAAAATAACGGCATAATTTTAATATTTACATTTAGAATTGATTTTGTAACTGTTTAGACATATTTGCTGTGTGGTTTCTGAGATAATCACTGAGGTTCATTTTATCCCTTTTATATATCTAGTTGTCCCAGCATTATTTATTTAAAAAAAGAAAAGTCCATTTGTTTCCCTCACTGACTTAGCTTGGTATCTTTATGGACAGTCAATTGGCTGAATACCAAGTCTGTTGCTAGGCTGTGTATTCTCTTCTACGGTGCTGTTAGACGGTCCCTATCTTCTGATGACTGATAAGGCTTTAAGCAAATCTAGAACTTTCAACTTTGTTCTTTCTCAAGATTCCTTTGGCTATTCGTGTGTGTGTGTGTGTGTGTGTGTGTGTACAGGCATATGTGCATGCAAGTAGAGGCTGGAGATAAAATTCAGATGTAATTTTCCAAGTACCATCCACTTCATTCTTTGAGTCAAAGTCTAGCCTGGAGATCACTAAGTAGGCTGGACTGGGTAGCATGCCACAGGGGTTTGCCTGCCTCCACCTCTTCACTTCTGAGATTACAAGGACAAACCACATTATAGATGGATGCAGGGGATCTTACACATGTGTGGCAAACACTGTACTGTCTCCTCACCCTCACGAATATCCTTTACATTTTCACATGACTTGAACCATTAGCTTGTCAGCCTCTCCAGAAAGCCTAGTGGTTTTATGACCTGCATCATGTGAGTCCATGGACATTTTTGGACAAAATTAACATGTGCATAGATTTTTTGCCATCTCTGTATGTTCTCTTTAATTTCCTTCAACATTGTTCTCATTTTTAATGTAACAATCTTGACTATCTTTTGTTATATTTCTGAAGAATCATACTTTAGACACTATATTTATTGTGTGTTTAATTACATATGTATAGTAATAACACTCTAATGAAATTGTTTCTTGTTTAATTTCAAAATATGTAGTTAGAATATATAGAAGTTACAGATTCTGTTTCTACAAGATGTACTTTATCTTTAATTTATGTGTCTGTTTGTCTGTTTGTCTGTGTGTCTGTGTGTAGGTATGAGGGCAGGTACCCACAGAGGCCAGAAGAGGGCATAGAATCCCCTGCGGCTGGAGTTACTAGGGGTTGTAAGTTGCCAGAGATGGGTGCTAGGAACAGAACTGAAGTCCTCTGCAAGAGCAGTATATGAGCTAAAACATCTCTCCATCCCGGAAATGACTCTCACCCTGCTGACGTTGCTGATGTGATCTGGAGCCATAATTTAGATTACTGAGGACTTTGAATTTCTGTACCCACAGAGAATCATGACACTTCTACGTCTCGCTTGTAATTCTGGTGGGGTGACTTTTGCTGCCTCCAGTACAAGAAAGAGTGGGTGTGATGAGTGAGCACCCTTGCCATTTTTCCTGAGATTAGAGGGGAGGAGACTTTTTCAATATCTTACGAACAGTGTTCTGCTAGCTATGGATATTTCAGAGATACGCATCGTAGTGGTGGAATCCCTTCTGTTCTCTGTTGATGGAGCTCTTCTTTTATCAAAAGTCAAAGCTGAATTTTACCAGTTTTCTTAGACTTTATTGAAATGACTGAAGATTTCGAATTTTTTTTACTATTTGATTATGTTGACTGTTTGGGGGTTTGTGTGTGTGTGAGTGCAGTGTCTAGGGAGGCCAGAGGAGGCTGTCAGATCCCCAGGGGCTGGAGTTTCTTTGGTTGTGGACCTCTCGACATGGATGTGAGGAATTGCGCTCAGACCCTCTGGAAGAGCAGCAAGTGCTCTTAACCATAGAACCATCCATCCAGCCCACATACATTTTTTAATGCTTTTTTTTTTTTTAAGTAGCAGAATCTGTTGATGACATTTTGTCCAGACCTGTGTTCCTGGAACAAAACCTATTTTGCTGCATTTTACCTACTGATGGAAGCAACTTGCTAATATTGTATTATAGATTTTGTGTGTTGATTAAAACATTGTTCCGTAATTTCTCTGTCACAATGTTCTGTCTGGTTTTGGTGTCAGAGTTATCATGCCCTCCTAAAACAAACTGGGTGATTTTCTTAGGGAAAACTGGGAGCTTGCTTTCATCTATCCCTCGCATGGCTGGAAGATTGGATGTATGAAACTCCATTTGACCTGTTGACCTGTTGCTTTCAATTGTAGGAAGGTTTATGAAGTTTTCTTTTAACAAATGTAGCCTCTTTAGACACTGGGTTATTACATGTGTTTCATATGATAACTGTTTGTTTAATTTGAAGAACTTTTGACTTCACGTTATTATGCTTGTTGGCATATGTAATATATAATTTGACCTCCCTATTTTGATGCAGAACCCATGAAGACAGGTCCTGCTTCGTTTCTGATTACTGCTTATCTCCATTGGTCTAGCTAGGAGTTAGCCAATCTTGATGGTTTTTGTTGGTATTCTCCATATAAACAGCTTTTATTTTTGTTTCCCCGGCTGTTTTCCAGTCCACTGATTTCTGCTAATTATTGTTACTTACTTCATTCTGTTTATTGCAGTTGACACTTCTCTCCTGTTTCCAGCTTCCTATGATAGGATCTGGAGTCACTGGTGTTCCTCTTTTGCAATAGAATCCATTTAAGGATATAATTTATGCTGGGTTTAGTGATGCACACCTTTAATCCCAGTATCAGAGGCAGAGGCAGGCAGATCTCTGTGACTTCAGGGACAGTCTGCTTTACCTAGGAAGTTTCAGACCAGCCAGGAATATGTAGTGAGACCTTGTCTCAAGTAACTACATTAAGGTATAAGGTTATGAATTTCTTTTTAAGTTTTCCTGTTAATGTCAAGAAAACTCCTGGACATTGTAAATGAACTGTTATAGAAAAGCTAGATTTTGGTTTGTTCCTCAACAAACAAAGAACAGTTTGCTTGTTTTTGTTGCTGGTTTATCTGCTGGTTTTTTAGTTTGTCTAAACTTAAACTTGTACACTCCATGCTTGAGATGAGCAACACCTCCAGTGTGAATTCTAGCCAATCAAATGGCTCAACAGGTAAAGGCTTTTGCTGAACAAGCCTGGAAACCAGACTTCCATCCCCAGAAGCTGAACATGGAAAGAGAAAATAAAGACGTGCTCTGACATCCACGTGTGTACTATGGGGCACATGGCCTCACACATGCATATACACACATAAAAAAGGAATGAATGAATGAGTGAATGAATGAATGAATGAATAGAAACTTTTAGAGACTACTCATGCAGGTGTGCTTTAGTGGTTCACAGCAGCAGAGTTAAGAGCATGATTGGCACACAGAAGTCAAGGCTCCCTCTCTCTGAGTCTCTCCTTTCTGAATTCTCCCAGTTTTCTGCAGGTAGCTACTGCCATTCTTGCTGCGTCTTCCGCTGCATAAGCCATCAGGACTACGGGCTTTTGTTAAGTTTTAGTTGCCCGCCTGGCACTGGCTGATCTTGTTGGGCCAAGAGCCGTACATCATATCACTTTCTTCTTTCTGGTTTCCACTCCTCCCTCTTGCCCAGTTTCCTTATAGCCCTGTAAGCGTTGCTTATTCAGTACGTGGCCAGGAATTTACATCTTATGTGTGACAGTGGACTGGCCAAATGCTACACCAGAATAATAATAGCAGTAGCAGTAGTAGCAAAAAATGTACTTTTTGTGATTAAGTAGAAACATGACTTCTACAAAATTCACAATATGATGTGCATAATCAATGCATTTAAAGTACCTACCACAAACCTGGCATACAATTCGATCCAAGAATGTACTAGTTTTTAGCCAGGCATGGTGGGGCATACCTCTAATCCCTACACTTGGGAGGCAGAATCAGGGGGGATCTCTGTGAGTTTGAAGTCACCCAGATGTATATAGTGAGTTCCAGGCTAGCCAGGGCTACATTAGCCAGGGCAAGACTCTGTCTAAAAACAAAACAAAGAAGAATGTACTAGTTTCCTGTCTGGGATATCCTTGTTGTCACTATTGTCCTTGTGCCCTCAATTCTAAGCAGGCAACACAAATATGAGATTGGCTAGCAATTGGTGTGCATGCAAACTTACACAAATATATCAATACTACATGATGAGGATTTCCTTGCATTCATTAGATTGCTTCGGGGAACATGATTTTAATGGATATATAATATTCTATAAAACACATCACCATTTATTTAGATGATTCATGGTTTATGAAAACAAAGGAAACTCACAGCTTTGGTGTATGCATTTCTATATGAGAAAAATCCTACCCTCTAGCCTTATTTCCAATGAAGCTTAGTGCTTACTGGATAATGCCAAACAGATAAAGTTAAGTAGCACATTTTGGAGTCTAAGATGCTCATTAAAAGCACTTTCAGATTTGGACTAATAAAAATGACATATCTGCCTCGTCCCTGCTTAAGGAAATTGGAGTACTTCATCATCTTTATCTCATTATGATCCCACGGCAGTGCTGTGGCATGGGCGAAGGTCAAGGAGGCTCTGCCTCTTGCAGACTGGAGTATCAAGTGTCAGGATGATGAAGTGCTCTCAGGAGGATTACCCACATTGGGAAGAGCCCTCCATTTTATGCCCCAGATTTCTTTACTCTGGAGTAGTTCAAAGCAGTCACAGCTCTCAGAGTAAGGGACTTCCAACTGCATGGGCCTAACATTCGAAGGCTACGAACTTAAAAGAAATCCCCCTCCCATGCTTAGATGCCCATATATGACAGGAATATGCGGAAATGTTCATTTTTCTGCCCCTCCCCCACTCTTATATGAAATATTCACCTAATGACTAAATGAACGAAGGGGTGGACTTCAGCTCTGTCTTTTCCTCTTAGATCCCATGTACCTTCTTGAAAGTCAGAGTCCTTCTGAATACTTCACATGCACAGGGACCATTGTCATCCTGTGACAAAAATGAGATACCTTATCATTGGCCCCAGTTTAAAATTAAAAAAAAAAAAAACCAACTAAGATTCAGGTAGTTTAGACAGCCAACCCAGCGTCCACGTATACCAGCTGTGAGTCTTGTGTCGATTCCCATCTTACATGGAACTGACCAGTGGCATGTGTCCCTCAGAACCCAGGCGCATCAATAGCAGGGAGTTTGTTCTGGAAGTTTAATTTGGAAGCCAATCGTGTGAAAGGTATAGGAATCTTTGCAGAGGAGTAGTAGTTTGGACTGCTGTCCTCATAAGCAAACTGTGCTCTTTGGAGACAGACAATGTCCTTAAGGTTGAGAGCATTTGTTGAGAGCAATCGCTGCCCTTGCAGAAGACCAGAGTTTGGTTCCCAGTGCTGACACCCACACTGGGCAGCTCATAACTGCCTTTAACTCCAACTCCAACACCCTCTCTAGCCTCCTACTTAAACACCCATACATATATATATACATATATATATATATACATATATACATATATATATAAAACACTAATAAAATAAATCTTAAAAGAAGATAGAAGGCTGTGAAGTGGTCATTTTAGTTGGTGTTTTCTGAGCACCTGTCCTACATCAGCTGCAGTAAAGATCTTGGAAATAGAATTGTGGTGAAACAAACAAAGACCTGTGTCATATGAACCAAAGTGGAGACTCAACAAGGGCTCACTACTGTCCTAAGTGGGTGTGTGTAGGCGCTTAGAGGTGTGTGTGTGTGTGTGTGTGTGTGTGTGTGTGTGTGTGTGTGTGTGTGTATACAGGTGCTTGGAGGGATGTATATGCACAGGTGCTTGGGATATAAAGCAGAGCCACCCAGCCTAGACCAATGACCATATTTCTAGAGGTTTAAGGAAACAGTGCAAGCATGCTTTAAGTGGAGTACACTTTCAGAAGGTACCAAACTTAGCCTTACCTGGTTAGTCTGTGATGACAGAATGATATAGACCTGAAGGCATAAGCTCCATATGGTCCTTCCTTATAGTCCTGAGACTGGGGGCTCCAGATCAGGGTACCACTGTAGTCACTTCTTGGTGAGACCTCTTTTTGACTTTCAGATTGTTGCCTTCATGCCATATCCACACACAGCACAGAGAATTCTGGCCCCATAATCTCCCTAAAAGAACACTATTAATCCCATTATGAGGGTATTTCCATGACCTCATCTAATACCATCCCAAAGTCTTTACTTCCAAATGCCATCATGTCAGGAATAGAATCTAGCTTTTGAATTCCCATGCATGCAAAATACATCCATTTCTTCTACAGACCCAAAAAGTCTTTTTTTCTTAAATTTTATTTGTATTTTTGTTGATTTATCATTTTCTTTATTTTGAGAATTTCCTAGATGTGTATAATGAAATATGATCATATCCACTCCCTCATTTCCTGACTCCTCCATATACTCCTGAAAACACCCCTTTCCCAACTTTTTTTTTGTCTTTGATACAATTTTGTCAGTACTTTCCTTATGTATATGGAGGGGGTGCCCACCGGAGTACAAGGTACCCACCATTGGGGAAACCCTCAAAAAAGAAAAACTCTCCCTCCCAGCTATCAACTCAAGCAGCTCATCATTAAAGGGTAGGGCCTAGAAACCACCTCCCCCATCTGTATGAGAATTTGCATTGGCTTCATTTTGTATGGATCTTAAAATTCTGTCTTCTGGGTGTGACATGGCTTCCACACTCACTCACAAACTCGTAGTAGCTGTGATTACCTGCCCAGGACCTGCGCGAGATCAAGCTAACCCGAAATCTTAACACAGTCTTGTGTGACCTTCAAGACAGCTAGCCCAAGGGAGGAAAGGTTTAGAGGTCCAAAAAGACACAAGGGCTAGATCAGTGAGTGGATTAAAGCTGTGGAGCTGACATTTCATCTTCCCATCAGTATACACAAGCAAGGACAGAATTGGGAACTGTGTGGAAAAGCACCCTGAAACCACAAGGTCAATATTCATTAGAAAAGCATTCAGTATTTTAACAGCAACAATGTGAGGGAAAGCCAAGCAAAGGTAGGGGGATGTTTCCTGTCTACTGCCAGATGGGATGCTTTGAATGGTGTCTTCCCTTTCAACAATTTTGTGTTAAGATTTTTTTTAAATGGGGAAATGACTAATAAGTTTGGAAGCAATTAACTTGATTCTTAGTAAGGATGATTCAGAACCGTAGCAGGAGCTGATATTCTTTCAGGCTCTCTAAATATCACCACTAAATATATAGTAATTGGATATTTATATGAATTCAGACTCTCTCACGACAAAAGTGTTAATCATAACACGTTGGTATGCAATGCAGTTTTAAACACAGTATCTTACTTGGGTCTCAAAATATCCTGAGAGAAAAGCCCAAAGGGGTTTTGAGATGTAGTTGCTGGGTGTCTTGTCTACTTCAACAAAGAACTGGGATAATTTACACAGCAGGATGCTACCTGGGATATAGAAGGATGTAATGAAATTAGAATGAGGCAGAGATTAAGGACAGTAAGGAGGCTGCATGGGCCTCTGGCTGTCACCTGTCCACTGGGGGCACAACAGTCCTCCATGTTGTAGATGTGGACACTGAGATTTGGAGAAACCACCAACACATCCAGCTGAGGTGGTGGGTGGCGAAGCCTAGACCACACCAGCCCTGCCAAAATTCTGTCACCTCTATTATTCTGCACTACTTTCCCATAATATGAAAAATGAAATTGATATTGGAAAAGATGTCAGCTCAAAGAGAAACTCCATAGAACTATGGCTGGAAGTGTATATGAGTTTTGAACTGTGAACAGATATGACCTCCTCTCCCCTGACCCCCAATACTTACAGATTTCTTCATCATAGGGGTCCACTACTTGTTTAGCATGCCTGAGACTAATCACATGATCCAGGGGGCTAAGTATAATGCAGGGCATTAAGCTATTACAACATCCCTCTGCCTCTCCCAAATTATGTTTTATTAAGCTGAGTTGTCAATATTCAGTCATCAAGAAGGATGGTGCCAGGTAAATCTCATGATCTCATCAATACCACTTTACCAACTACAGCTCTTTAGGGACCAGAATTCACAGTGAGTTTTGTATGCTGGGGGACCCACTGTAATTTTTTTTACCATACTTTTTGACTATGCTGACTCTCAGAAAAAGCTGTCCTAAAATTGTAATGTGATAAAAATCAATTTTCACATGTAAATCCAGTTGCCAGAGGTGACAATTTTCATATCAGATAAATTGCTTATCTCTGGTTTTGAACTAATGATAATATTAACAAAAATCAGAGCAAGCAAAATTGGCTGAAGACAATTATATGCCTGGAACACTTTTTTCAAGGACAAGTCAAGGTAAGGCTTGAACCCCTTTGTTTGGGTGTGACTGTCAAGAGATTTCCCTTGCATCTTCATGCCTTTGTTATTTCTGTGTGTATATAGAAGCCCTCTTTGGGACTGCTCCCTGTGTGGCAGAAACACTTCATGAACATTCCTTTCTGAGGTCTTTGTGAAAAATCCATTATCTGTCTTCACAAGGCACCAACTTTAAAAATTCCAACAACATGGGAAGAAAACGTGCTCATGTATTCAGCAAACACCAGACATACTTCAGACAGAGCACATCTGGCTGCAATTAACAAACACACCTGGGTATGAATAGCTTCATTGGCTAGAGGTTGGTCTCTCCGATCACCAGGATGTCCTCGGGTAGGTGACTGGCAGGGCTGGATTGGCAGCTCAACAGTGGCATATGGAAGTTGAATCATTGCTGTCTTTCACTCCACCTTTTTAA